>QFDD01016515.1:0-10200 GCA_006871305.1 Vachellia collinsii
CAACATCCTATGTTTCCCTTACCTCCGTCTCCCCAACCCCATCCCCCACCTTCCCCACCGCCTCTGCCCCCACCTCCTCCCACACTACCTCCTTCTCCTCTTCCTCCACCACCAACACCTCCGCCATTACCAATTCCTCCCCACCCATGACCTTTCCCATTTCCTCCTCCATCTCCACCATTTGCCCTGCCCCTCCACCTTCTCCACCAGTCCACGGATTCGCCCTCTCCGCCACTCAAGTCTTCCACAAGAACCAGACAGAATGAGTGAGTGAGAGAGAGAGAGAGAGAGAGAGAGAGAGATTTGATTGCAAATGTTGGAATATGTTGGTCCATCCTTTGTGGATTTGGGCCCAAACCCATTTTAATTGGGGCAAAAAATGAAAATAGAGGATGTATAGGTCAATAGAGGTAGTTTACCTTTTATATTTGAATTTTAAATATTAATAACTACCCATACGCAATATATGAGAGTTAAGAATCAGTTTTACGAGAGAAAAAAAAAGATAACTCCAAAGAAGAACTCTCTCATTTTTCTCTGAGTCCTCTCTTCTCTTTTTCCTTCTTGTGCATTTGCTGTGCAACGTAATCGGAGTCCGAAATCGGTGCTCCGGTTCTCGTGTGGGTATTCTGTGAGTTAACGGATTCCAGGTACGCCCAAAATCCTACAGCAAATGGCTCGGAGCTCCACGATAATGAAATGGGTCTCCATTTTTATGATTTTCCTTCCTCATTTGGCTTTGAGAGCCACGGTAGAAGATGGTAATAACAATATCCTCTTCTTTAACCTCTCTGCTTTGATTCCCCTGCTTCAAAAAAACCAATGTCTGTGTCAATTTGGTGCTTTCTCTTTCCCTTTCTTGTTGCAGAAAGAGTTTCATAATGGATTATGCATTTTTCTGGGAGTATTTGTTTTTTCCTTTTGCATGGTGGAGATCTGTTTCAGGTACCAATTTCTCTTCTCCCATATGATTCCTGTAGTATGTGCTTCAATGTGGTTGCAATTTCCGCAATTTTTGTTATGGAAATAGAAGACGAGAGCACAAGCCATGAGAAGACGTGAGGTAGGCTTCTAGGCTTCGGGTTTAATTGCTCATTTATTCTTCCAACGATAGATGAGCTTCACCACCACCGGGATCACTTCCTCCTTCTGCTTTCAAGGAGCTTTTACGCCATAATGCATTTTGCATCAACGGAGTGCTAAACATGCCTCAATTTTTCCACCGTGCTTTTACCCTCAAAAAGTTGGGTTTAAAACACTCATTCAAAAGGACACAAAATGTATGACATGGGGTAATTAACATATGAATGCTTCTTCTCGAAGCTAATATGTGCTTCTTCATTCTTTGATTGCCCATTAACGAAAATAGGGTATTAAAATTGCTATTTTCTGATAAGAAAACTATCAAGCAAACCTCAAGCCCACAAGGCCGAGCTGTGAAAAACAGGGCCATTTTTGCTAGCCAGCCCATTTAGGTCGTGACTGGCCCGAATTCCCAGTGCTACCTTCCATTTACTTTAGATAGTTTATTTCAATGACAGCAAGACGTGAGTTGATATGCTAATAATTTATATATGGGTGGGTTTATATTGTCCCATAACGAGTTACTGAATCTTCTATTTAATTTGGTTGGGACTAATCCTAAATACCATGTTCCATATTTTATCAATAGTTTTTCCTTCATCGGATGAGTTCTCTAGCTTTTACATGGAATCAGAAACAACCAAGGTGAAACTTGAATAAATTAACACTGTATAGGTAAAAAATCAGATCAAATCTTATGTGGCTTTGTGTGTACTGACTATTCTCCAGAGATAAACATAAATCCTTTTACTATTAACCAAGAATTTACGATTTATGAATGTATTTTGCAGGAGGAAATTTGAAGGCAGCCAGAGGACCGGTAAGAAAAAGTAAAAATTGTTTTGAATCAAAGCTAGTCAAGAACAGTAATCTTCACACCAATGCTTATTATATTGAGTTTGTAAGTGGGGTCGCCAACTATGTTTAGTTTGATGGGAAGGGATGGTAGGGGAGGAAATAGAAGGAAGGGTAATGAATGGTAGAGAAGGGGATCACCTTGTTTGGTTTAGTTGAAGGGAAGATGAGAAAGGGTATTTTTAATGATCCCTTGTTTGGTTTAAAAAGAGGAGGGAGGGAAGAAATGGTAGTAATTTACTATTTTACCCTTATATATTAATTATATTTTTTTTATAAATTAATTTATAGATTAACATTAATTAATGTATTAATATTTTTATTTTCACTGTGATATTATATTTTGAAAAAATAATCATATTTTTTTATTTATAATAATATATTTTATTTTTAATAATTTGTATAATATATGTTTTAATTATAATTTTATGATTTTTATTTTTTATTAATTTAAGAATTATATATTTTATTTCTTATTTATTTTGTTAAAATATATTTTTATTTATAATAACATATATTTTATAAATTAGTTTTATAAAAATATATTTTATAATTTGTAATTTTTTTATGATTTATTTTTAATTAATTTATAATAATATATTTTTATTATAATATTTTTTTTTATTTTATTATAGTATATTTTAAATTATAATAATATCTTTTCTCAAGGACATTAATGGAATAATATAATAATATTTTTCCTCAAAGGCATTAATGAAATAATATAATAATATTTTTCCTCAAGGGCATTAAGGGTTAGGATGATAGCGTGTGTTCAAATCTAGGAAGCATTCTTCTTGGAAGAGATGACAACCCTGCTATTTGGGTAGCACTCCTACCCATTGAGTCTGGATTAGTTGACTGCTAATAGGAGTTGGATTACTGAGTGTGTTTCACCAAAAAAATAAAAAAAACAAGAAGAAGAACAATAATTTTTATCTGTTTCATTTGTTGAATTGAAACTATACATTTATAATTTATTCAGGCGTAAAGGGAAAATTTGCTTTGGAAGTATCGACGGAGTTACATTGAATGTTTGAAAGTTTTTTGAGGGACAATGTTACCCTGGAATTATAAAAAAAGGTGCAATGTTACGCTTTTGGTTAAAAACGTTAAGTTTGACAGTGAAATAATTTTGTTTGACTAAATAAAACTTTAATTAGCCATTTGAATCCATTAGATTTTAGACGAAATTGTACCGTTTTTTATACTTCCGGGGTAATATTGCCATTCAAAAAGCTTCCGGACACCTAGTGTAACTCCACGAATACTTCTAGGACAAATTTTCCCCTTAACCCATTTATTAATTGTGTTTGGCGATGCTATGCTTTAGCTCCTAGGTTGAAAAGGAAAATGTTGAACAAGTGGAAATAATTGAATTGGGAAATTCAAAGAACTGAACTTAGGACTTCTCTCACACTGCGAGTCATACCACCAAACCAAATGCCCAATGTTCTCTTACTTTTGAAGACAAAACTTCCACTCAAAAGAATGTTGAAGACAAAACATCTTAACAAGCCAAGCAATAAATAATTGAAGAGTTTTTTTTTTAATGAAGTTATTGATTGTTGATTCTTTATCATGACAGAATGCTGAAAATTTTGTTCATAAATGAATTATCGAAATTCGAAAATATAACTGGTTAGTATATCATAATGACTGTTTCTAATTATTTTTATTTTCAAATATAAAGAAACTTATTTTATAATTCTATTTTGTTATTTATAATGAGATAGGACAAAAATTATAACTATAGTAGTTAATGCATTAACAGTATGTAAGTACATTGAATGATTGCGATTCATTCATTGTGAAGTAAGTGCCCTACTTAATTTAGCCATTTTGTAACATACATCCTTATTAATTATGGAAACCCAACCTAGATAAAACAGATTATAGAAATACTTAGAATGGAGAAACTAACGAGTGCTATTGCTCAACTGTGGACAATTGTTATGCTTTTATGCTCTATCCTAGGTAATGACACTACAAAAATTTCAAGTCATGAAACAGGATAAAAAATACTGTTTTAAAAAAATTTGGGAAAAATATTTGAAATTTCTAAAGATTTATTTGGTGATACCACTAATCCGTAATTTAAAAATGATGGTGCAAGAGAAATTTGCATGCCAGTTAATTAATGAAAAGGTCATAATCTTAAAGAATAGAGCAAACAAATAATCTTAAAGAACATAATTTGACATGGCTGAGTGATTTTGTATTAAATATTGGTGTCCTTATACTTAAAGGAATTATATTTTAGATACTGTTGAGCATTAAATGTAAACATCACATCTCTTCTAGAGAAAATTTAAACATTAATTTATTACATTATGAGAAATTGATTCCCTTCCACTATATTCAACCTCTATTGAATGTTGAATAGAACAATAGAATTGTCAAACAAGACGAGTGAATGTGTGTTGTTATTACCTAGTGCATGGCAAACCTTCCAGAAGTGAAGAAGAATTAGAAGGCAAAAGAGTCCGACTACGCATGTCACATCATGGGGTTGACTGTGGGCCAATTGGGCCTAGATGTATCTATTTCTGCCCAAACACAAAGGCCCAGCATGCCTCCTTTGCCATGAACTCTATATATCACTATTCACACCTACATTTTCCAACCTCACACTTGCCCCTTTATATATTCTACCCTCCTCTGCTGGTAGTAGAGTTGTCCAAATTTATTGCCTAAAAATACCTCAATAGGATTATCTCTAACGAAAAGATACATGTGTTTAGTGAAAAATATTATGCCCTTATTGATGCCTCTAATCCAAGTATATTTTCCTCCTACTTCTTCTTTTCCCTGGTCCTCTGTTTTTTAACTGTTGTCTCCATTTATGAGCATTAGGCCATGCCATTTTAAGTTCTTAAGAAAATAGAAATATGCATATCTATACTCTAGCAACCTCGTAACTTTATTTTGTTCAATTATGTGCTTATTTCAATATGACTCTTTTCAGTATTAAATATAAACACTTTTAAATGTTTTAATTAAATTAGATTATTTTATCACGGTTGGACCATTGACTCTTCAATCATTGTCACATGTCAGATTTTCAGCAATGTTAGTCCTCCAAATCCAACTAACCTAGACTTATTTTTATGTTTATCAATAAGTTGTCTATTCTACCCCTTTGAAAGTTTTCAAGCAGTCATATTCAAACAATTGTTGTGGCACGCACAAGGCAGAGTTAAAGTCTCCTTTCAGAGAAACAAGTCAAGCCACCGACCAGTAATCCGTTACTCTAGTGAACGTGAGAGACCCACACATTGTATTATTGGACCTTCTTAGCATTTGACCATTTGTCCTTTGTTACTTTAGTGCGCGTGGGACCCACACATCGTCGCAATCCCATCGGACCCAAGCCTAGTCATCTCCCAACACCTCGATTCCGTTCCCCACCAGTCAAGCCTTGTTCTACCTTTCAATCTCAAACTTATCATAAATTGATTCGTAAAATAAATTGTTGGTCTTGAATATAAGTTAGGTTTGAGATTATTAATCACTATTTTTAAATTTCACCATCATCTAGTTTTCTTTGAAAAGAGGGAAATCGGGGAGAGACGTGATAATAACCTGTAAATGTAGAGTAAGAAAGAAATTTTAATAAGGGTGAAGTTAAAAATTTTTATAAATTCAAAGCATATTCAACATCATAACAATCATTCATTGGTATGACAGAAATAGTTAAAATAGATTTATAATAAAGACCATAATGGTATTTAATTTCTTTGTTACTTTAGAAAATTTTTAATCACCTTAAGCCAGAAACAAAAATTTTCAGGGTCATATACTTTCTATATATAAAGAGTTGATGAAACTAAAGGGAAAATCTCATATTTAAAATTTTAATGGTGAGAAGTTACTAAATTACAGTATTGATACTTTGTGTACAAAATTTACCAAATACTGATATTTTATTTATATATAAAGATTTATCAAGTCATTTTCATTAATAAAATTTTTAATGGAAAACTTAACACCAATCTTAATAAATAAGTTCCGTATGTGAAGGATTTTGAAGACTTCCTGACATTTTTAAATATAGTCAACATATCTCCAAAATTTTGATTGAAGCTAAGATTTGATTTTGGACATTGGCTCCCACCAAGCTTCAATTATTTGTGAAGGCCAGCTTCACTTTACCTACTTGGATGAGGTTTAAAATATTGCACTTGCTTTCAACATGAAGTATCAATCTTAAAGAAAAATATGGGTTTTTTTTACCTGGGTGCTATGCAAAGTAAAAAAATTTACCCATATGCTATAGTGGGGAATTTTTTTTTTCAAATACTACAATCAAACTCATTCTTAAAGTGAACGGTTCTGAAATTGTATTGAACTCGTTCATCTGAATAACGAGTTCAGAGGGAGAGATAGGAATCTCCCCAAACTATTTCTTGTGATAAATGAGTATGGGGAGATTCTCCCCAAATTGGTTGATTATCTCAAATTCAATGAATCACTTCTTACGATTAATTTTTTGAGGTAAAAAAAATCAAGTCATTATCTTTTATATTTTTTGAATATTTTTTCTTTAAATATTTATTTTCTTTATATTATTTATTTTCATTATTGAACATTATTATACATTTATTATCTAATCATCCCATCTTCAATAATCAGGTAGAGATGATAGAGGAAGGGAATATTAAAACTTGTTTAAGCATTGATAAGGTTATTGAAGACCTAACGAGAGAGGAATGGAACATTGAATTAGTGCGGAATTGATTTTTTAATTTAAAGTTTATTCATTGACCTTTTTAATTTTAAAAAGTGTGAGAGAGTATAAATTGTAAATATAATATTTTTCATTTGTCATATATGTCTTTTTATCAAAATAATTTTTAGAAATTTATTTTTTTCTAAGGGGCCAGTTTGGAAGAATTTAAAAAATAATAACAACATTTTTTTTGGGAGTGTGAGTGGGGGATGTTTTGGGGGGGGGAACTCGTTAACGGGTTTGGGGAGATTCCTCTCTCCTCCTCTGAACTCGTTTTTCAGGTGAATAAGTTAGTATAATTTCAAATTTATTCACCTTAAAAACAAGTTTAACTGTAGTATTTGGAAATTTTTTTTCTAGTGTAACATATGGGTAAATTTTTAGACTATGCATAGCACCCACGTAAAAAACCGAAAAATATGTGCTAATGATCACTTTAGCCAAAGTTAATGCATATAATTTTTTTTCCTTAAATCGTACATATATTCTCCTACTAGAGTTAATCTATTTAAATCATTGTTAGAAATTAAACATAGACACCCCTGCCAACAAATATTAATCCCTCTTTCTCATCATATCTATAAGATTAATAGTATATCTCTTTCACATATTTATTGTCTTTAATCGGGGTGGTCAGTAACAGTTACATTCCGAATTAAACTTGTAAGCTAACAATTATAGAAAATTTCTTATTTTGAAAAGCCTTTAAAAAAATATGGGCTCTTTAATCAACTTTATCAGTGTATTTGAAAATAAGAGGAATCCTTGAGCCTAAATAAAATAAAAAGGAAATCTTATTGACTTGAAGTCAAAAAAGTGTTTGTACGAGATAACTTTCATTTGTGAAAAAGCTGCTTCTAAAGTTTTAACCAAAATAAATATTTTTGGGAGAATTTCAATAAAAAAGTTTAAATTACTCAAATTTTAATTTATATGGTTGAACTTAACAAATCAATAATTAAATTATTAAACACAATTAAAAATTTAGAAATTGGGTCAAATTACCTAATATCCCTTGGTTATTAAAAAATCAAAAATAATATTATTTTTCTTTTGTAAAAATTATATATATATATATGCATTTATCTTGCTGGCACATATAGCCAAGGTTAAAAAAAAACCTGAGAGGCTTTCATTTCTTTTTTGGGCCATAACCGTTATAAGGTAGGTTACAACTTACAAAGGTGCAAAGTTATAATCTAACCGCCAAGAAAGAAAGAAAAGAAGAGATGATAGAATAGAACCAGCTAGCCTCTACGACGGCAATAGGGGTAATGTCGCCGGCGGAATGCTTGTAGGGACTAGGCGGGAAGCTGGACTTTCCAGAAGCAACAAGACGCTGCACAAAGCTACCAATTCTCTCCTCGTTGCTCTATTTCATTTTCAGCAACCTCTTTCCCCCAAACGCTAATGCCTCAAGTCCTCTCTCATCCTTCCCAAACCCAACGCCTACACGCACTCATTCATTGAACAACTAACCAGTCAATCCATGGCTCATACACACAATAAGGCATGTCAGGAAAAAAATTCTCTTTCCTCGTTCTATTTTAGGTGAAACCAATTAAAAGGGTGTATCTAAAAACATATGGATTCATGTAAATGTATTGTATCCAAAACAATATGATATGCATACATCAATTTTCTAAAAAATAATATTATTATTATTTTTGATTTTCTAATAACTAAGGGGTATGTAGGTAATTTAACCCAATTTCTAAATTTTCAATTGTGTCTGACAATCTGATTAATGATTTGTTAAGTTCAACAACCCAAATTAAAATTTGAATAATTCAAACATCTTTTATTGAGATTCTTCCAATATTTTTTTTAGTGAAAATCTAAAAAAGATCAAAATACCCATGAGAGATTTTCTTCATGAATCACTTTCCCCTCTCTTCTCTTCTCCACTTATTACAATATTGACAACTCCTTCATTGTACTGATCAGTGTTGTTGCAAGTGTTGTCAATGAAAGAAAGTAATGTTAATTAAAAGTGGTAGTTAATAACATTACAAAACTTGTAAAAATTAGTACATTAGACATGTCAATCTTTTTCAAAAGTGTAGCTAATTTCATAAAACCTAATTTTCATTAAATTACCCTAAATGTTCCACATGTCAAAGTGGTAGTCGGTAGAGTTACAGAATTTTTTCAAATCATTATACAAGTTATCAATCCCTTAAAAATGCAGTTGATTACACAAGTTGTTAATTTCTTTCTGCATATAAAATTTATCAAGTCATTTCTACCAATAAAATCTTTAGTAGGAACTTCCCCCAATTTTCACCAACACAATGTGAATGCTCAGCATGCAGTCAACATATTATTTGAGTTTAGAAGTGAGGCCCCTCCAAGTTTCAATTATTTCACAAGAGCAAGTTGGATAAGTGTCATATTTAAGAATCACATTAACATGTTCATATTTGTGCATATGTTTTTAAATTGTATAAAATAAAAAAAATTACTCCCACCAAGGTATTAATACGAATGTATGCTTATTATTTTTTTTATTTTTAAGACCATTTTATTTATTTATTATTTTATTTTCCTATCAAATTTTTTAGATTGACAAAAGTTTTTCTTTTGCCATCCTTCACTGAGAGGAATGAACTCACATCCATCGTCTCAGCTCCAACAGACATTATCATCCTTAAACAAAACCTTAAATAGGTGTTAATTAACACTTGAGCCAAAGTTAATGCATATAAAATTTTTTAGATAGTGCAAGTATACTCCCACTAGAAACAATATGTTTGGAATACTGTCACACGCTGAATATGGGCACCTCTTTCAACAAATAACCTCTTCCAAAAAAACGTTAAATATGTGTTAATTATCACTTTAGTTTGCTACGTTGCAAGTGATTAACCCCCTCTATTAGATCAAGTTGTAACAGTACACAAATAGAGAAAAAAAAGGACTTAAGGATATTTTTAACTAATTTAAATGAAAAAACAAGAAAAGAAGTATATTAGTTGGCTTCTGGAAAATTTCTAATAGTTTAAACAATAAAACCCAAAAAAAGGTGTGGTTGACTTGGAGTCAAAAGGAGCTTCCAATAGAAGATTCCTTTATTTCATTAAATGCTAACAATGACTCAAAACTCACATCCTCATTTTTCTGCTGTCCCGATAGAATTCCCAAGATAATAGAACTCACTCACCAAATCACCTTCAAGTCTTCAACCTCAGATTTGATCAAGTCACTGGCCACCAAGGTATTATTAAATCTTCCCCTTTTTCTAACTTCTTAAATGCTATTCTTTTTGTTCTTTTTCAGAAATAATCTACAACCTATAATTTTCTTTCCCATTTTTGTGCTCCAGCAATGGCTGCTTTCGCTTCTGCTTCTTCTTCCCGTGTCCCATGTAGAACATATGATGTTTTCATCAGCTTCAGAGGTCTAGACGTCAGAACTAGATCTGGTTTTCTCAGCCACTTGAAAAAGGGGTTGCGTCAAAAGAATATAGAGGTCTATGTGGATGACAGGATCGAGAGTGGGGAAGAAATATCATCCGCACTTGTGAAAGC
>QFDD01016517.1:0-10481 GCA_006871305.1 Vachellia collinsii
ATTGGTTACCCACTATACTACATTAATTTGGAGCAATCATTTTGTATCGAACCGGAAGGCGACAAAACCGTGTCCGACCACCATGTTTGTTGCGGTAAACTTTATAGTTTGCTATGGTGAACTCTTCTAGAATGACAGAATATGTCCTCTCGAGTCTACTTTGCCGGGGCAAACTCTAGACTTCATCGCAGCCAACTTCTGTTACTGTCAAATTTTTGGTTTTTTTAGCAGAAATCAAAATATGCATAACTGAAAAGCTTATACCATGAACTACTTGACTGAAAAGTTTTATGACATTTGGAGCTCATTTGCTAAGTTTTGGTCCAATTATGCCATTTTAAGGGTGTTGAACCCTTCTATGGTGACTTTCATGCTCAATTCCTTTCTCTTCATGCATACACATACCAAAGCACAATCATACAACATATTTGGCATATATTCACAGCATGCATCACACAATTACCACATTGCAGAGGTTTATCATAGATTCCTCTAAAATTATACATGTAACAAAACAAGATGCACAACATGTGCACCCTTTCCATTTACATTAGTAGCCATCCACCTTTCACTTTTGCATCTTTTTGCCCTTGCTTATTGAGCTTGTGACTATGATTAGTCATTGGAAAGAATGAGATTTCAAAGAAATCCCAGTAGCAAATGTCTCTAATTAGCACATCAACATGTATGATCATTTATGTGTATACTAGCGCGCCATAAAATTATTAACAAAACTTTACTTATACTATTATGTTTGCACAAGGCCAATGCATCATTAGATAACTACAACCATGTGCACTCACAAGCAAGGATTTACATGTTATATGGCTACAACAATAAATCACACATGGCAAAGTATCACAAGCAATAATCAATACAATGTAATTGTCAAAGTTAGAGTTTATGTTACTTTATACTTGACTTAGCTGG
Source organism: Vachellia collinsii (assembly GCA_006871305.1). NCBI lineage: Eukaryota > Viridiplantae > Streptophyta > Magnoliopsida > Fabales > Fabaceae > Vachellia > Vachellia collinsii. The sequence continues at coordinate 931 of QFDD01016517.1, forward strand.
CTTCCTACTTGCACTTGTTACTTTGGAAATCTTGTTGGCACCTTAGCACTCCTACACATGCCATAGCATAATTGGCATCAATACCATGCCATCATCACTAGTGCATTATACAATTCACAAACTCATAAGACTCTTTATTAGCAACTTGGCTTCTAACTTTACCATTTGTGATTTCAATGCTTTCAAAATTGTGTTCTTACTTTTACCCTACACAATTTTGCCTTCTAAATCTATTGGAAGCATCAAAATACGCAAAATCACACTCTTTTCCCATTGAACCTCAGCTAGACGAAAATGCATAGAAAATTGGAGGAAATGGGATTTTGCAACATCTCTTTGCATACAAATGCACAATCTCATTCTTAGATCAATTCCCAACCATTTAATAACTTAAAAACACTTATATACATGTATCATCAAACTCATCCAGTAGCTCAAGGGAGGGTTTCATGCCATAATTTCTAGAGCCGGTAAACGGGCTGGCCCGCGGGTTGGCGGGCTTACCCGTTGGCCAAGCCCGCATCAAAATGGACTGGGAAAACCCCAGCCCGAGCCCAAGGTGGCGGGCCAGCCCGTCAGCCCGCCATTTTTTTAATTTTTTATTTTTTAATATATATTTATAAATTTTAATAAATATAAATACTTACACAAATAATTAATATGAAGTTAATTGGTTTCAAAAAACATCTTCAGAATAAATTTTCATACATTATTTAGCAATTATAATATATTTAATAAATTTTATTTATTTTAATCCTAAACCTCTTTTAAAAAATATTCATTTTGATACATAAATAACAATGAGATGGAAATAAGTATATACAATCATGTGTTGTATGGTTCATAAAGATTTAACATTGTAAAAAACTTACTTAAAAAATTAGTTTTAAAAAAATACAAATTTTTTTTTAAAAAAAAAAAGACAGGATGGCGGGCTAGCCCGCCAACCCGCGGGTTATGCGGGCCAGGCTCATGCAGCTCGTATTTTTGAGGGTTGCATTTTCTACAGCCCGAACCCGCCCCAACCCACGGGTTGGGCCCGTTTTTCCGGCTCTAATAATTTCATATAAACTTCAAATCAACTCAAACTATGAATCAACATGTAGCAAATCAAGCTTGGAGTAACTTAAAGCATCTAACTCTTCCAATTCTTACTCTTTCTTATTTTTTTTCTCAAGCCCTATTCAAGACCACTCTTGGAACTCATAAACCACAAGTTTAGAGAGAAAATCAAACCAATTAAAGAGGAGAACAAGGCTCATAGATAGATTCTTGGGAAGAAATCAAACTTAAACATCAACTTTACCTTGATTTTGCTTCTCTTCTTCCTCCCGTTGCTCCATGCTCTCTCTCTCCCCCCCCCCCCCCTTTTACCTTATAGTCATGCACGAAAATGCAAGGAGAAAATGGCTTAGGAAGCTTTAAAAATCTGTCCACATGTGTTTTTGTAAGTTGTGTGCCCCACTTGTACTGCTAGAGCCACTTTACACTTATAAAATCTCCTGCTCTGGTAAATATCTCTCATTACATTACCATCTTTAGTAAGAGAGTGACAAGTGGCCTCACTCTATCCCCACAACTCTATTTTCTCCCAAGATACCCTTTATTTGATTTTTGGCTATCGAAAATGCTTTTTGAGAATTTTCTGATCACTAAGGCCATGTTAGAGCCTTAAAAATTCTCATAATTCATAAGCTCATTAGGATATTTTTCTTTCCTCAAAAATCATTCCGAAAATGCTCTTAATCAATTTCCTTTCAAAAAACCTGATATGGTAATTTTTGGTCTTTCATATTGCCATTCCGGTAAACATTTTCTAACTTTCTATTAAGAACAATTTTATAAATTTTGGCACTACAAAAAATATTTTTAGCCATTTTGACATTATATTTCTAAAGCTACTGGACAAATTAAATAACAATACTTGGCTAAAAACTCATTAAACAACTAAAATATTAATTATTGTAAACATTTCCCCCGAAGGCTATTTTTGTACATTTAACCTTAATTGAACTTCAATTACTGATCAGTGACCTTTTTTCTACCTTCCGGTGCTTGGGGTCATTTTCTGATATCTTGGTCAAAATACCCTTGACTTTTCCCAAAATGACCATTTTGCCCTTACATATTAAATATTTGTAAAATGACACCTTTGGCATCTCTTATACTTCTATTCACTCTTCAGACCCTTAATTACTTTGCTACCCCTCATTTTGCCCTTATCCTCGGTTATAGAAAAATAAGAATATTACATTCTAAATGCTAGAATTAGCTAGCCAAGTGATATTCCAAAACTTGCCAAAGTTACTGTTCACTTGGTAAAATTTCATATTTTAAGACCAAGTTTGAAAATTCATAACTACTTCTACAAAAATGAAAATCAAGTGGTTCAAGTTTCTAATTAAAAGCTTGTTCAATTCACTATAGGGGAAAAATACTCATTTAATCAAAACCTTGCTCAATTAATATAGTTTATCATGTGAAGTTTCATTGTCCATATGGTCATATTTCAATTTTCCATATTTTCCCCTTAAATTTGGAAAACTATAACGTTCTTTCTACACATTCAAATTTAACAAACTTTGGCTCATTTTAAATCTTGAAATATATAGTATTTTTTTAAAAAATTTCAAGTCATTTGGATCTCATATTCCCTATTTCACCTTAACCTCAAATTTACCAAAAATGCCCTTGATTTTCAAAAATTACATTTTGGTCCTAAAATTTTGAAATTACACTTGGCTCCCTATTTCAAGATGTCACTTTGGTCCTTTACTTTTCAAAATGAAACTTTAGTCCCATACTTTTTCTACGTTTGACAGAATGACATTTTTACTATTCCTTTTCTTTTCTTTCATCCTCCAGACCCTTAATTAATCTTTAGCTATTCATTTAGCCTTTATAACCAGTTATCAAAAACCTAGATATTACAAGTAAAGATTTTCACATTCGAGTAAATAATCAGAAATTTTAAGTCAACACTCGAGTACCAGCCTTAATACTTGAGTATCATTTTCAAAATGAAGCTTTTACACAAACACTTTCAATCCCACTCAAGTATAGATCAGAGCATGCATAATGTTACACTCAAGTATGGCAATGGGCACTCAAGTATAGCTTCCTCAACGGTAAACTCTCAAGGGCACTTGAGTGTGGTAGGGAGTAAAAGTTGTTTCACTTAAGTAAGAGAAGCATCACTCAATCACTGAAGCTTCAACAATCCACTCTCACAGACTATAAAAGGGGTTTTTCAAGTCCAGTGAAAAGGCCTTCTAACATCTAGCACACAATGGATGTCTTTATCTGAGATGTTAGAAATACCATCATGTAAAGTCTGGCACGGGATAGATGTTAGAGGAATAGCCTCTAATGTCCAACATGCCTCTCAGGTCCAACTCTCCCAAGGCTAGAAGTGAGTAGCTATGCCTCTCAAGTTCAGCCATATATAATGGGTGGACGTGAGAGGTATTCCTCTCAAGTCCAGCCTTTAAATGGTTGGACATGAGAGGCTATGCCTAAATTAAAAAAATATATTAAATATCATTATATTATTAAAAGATAAAATGTATTAGAAAGAATTTAATTATGACCATCACAAATCTCACAAATTTAGCAACTATACAATTAAATAATAAATTAAATTACAAGAAGAATGTAAGAAGATGACAACTGTAACATCTTAAATTTTTTTTTCATGCCTTAATTATAATTAAGAAATAACTATGGGTAAGTATTGGAATTAAAAAGGATTGACAATAAGTTTAAAAAATAAATAATAATAAATGAAAATAAATGTGGTAGATGAGGGGCGGTGGTGGCAAAAAAAAAGAAGGGGGGGAGAGAGAGAGAGAGAGAGAGAGAGAGAGGAAAGTAGGTGGTCGTTGCAAATGGCAGTGCAGATAAAGGAGAAGAAAAGAAAGAAAGAAAGAGAAAAAAGAATAAGAAGAAGAAGAAGGAAGTCACATGAGGAATAGTAATAGGATCTAATATTTATATTAATATAGGGGAGGAACAGGCATTGGGGGGTATATATATACCCCCTCCATTCACTTCTCTTATCTATCTTCGAAGGAGTGGAGGAGCAGGCATTGAGGGGTATATACATACCCCCTCCATTCACTTTTCTTCTCTATCTTTGAAGGAGCGGATCAGTGTGAGTAGAAATTTTGCTATCCTTCAGCCACTTTAAGAATGGAGACTAGTGAGCTAGAGTCTAACCCTTATGTTAATTGTGCCCTTAATCTTATGTATGTGATAGTGTTGAAGAATGGGGACAAATGGGTTGGGTTTTACCTTTAAGTTGATTGTGACCTTGATCACTTATATGGATTTATTACATTGGATTTGTGAGCGATTTTGTGTATTGGATCAAATATGTTAATATGATGGATGAGACAAAAAGTTTTTGAAAATGATAAATAAACTCCTTTATAACCATGGTTAATTGTTTAATAATTGTTAATTAGACTAAATGCCTTGTTCAGTGAAAAGGGTCCATTCAACAACAAGAAAAATCAGGAAATAAAGATGCAATACCCAAATAGTAACAAGTCTAAACTATCAGTAGGAAGCATTATGAACAAAAGGGTTATAAAAATTTCACAATAGTCAATGCTATATTGCACTTGAAAACATACCTTCACTATATGAATAATTTTTCTTCTTGTATCCTATCTACATTTCTTGCTTTCCTTGTAATTTGCATGTTAATTAGATCAAGTAGTTATGTCTTAGCCATGTAATCATTTCTGGTGGATATCAAGACTTTCTTTTATTTTCTTGAGTTTTTTTAATGCCATCAATTGAAAAGGAACTTAGAAAACAGATTATACATTTGGATTTAGATATATGGAAATGTTTGACTTCTATTTTTAAAAGCAATATTTACACACATAAGTATAATTAAAAGCCAAAACTTTTTTACATTAGAAGATAAGAGACTACACCATTACATTGATATAATGGAAAAGATATTGACCTTGAACAAAAGATGCAAATCACACACCCACATAGACAACTCTTAAGACTGATCCACCTGGAGCCACCACCCATGATTGAGAGAATAGAGGAGCACTGAAATAAAGCTCAGATTTTAACTTAGGCAATAGTTTATTGTTCTCCATTACCTAGCTCGCATGGAGGCACTAAAACTAGTAGAAGTCCAAGAGAGTAGAAGGCCAAGAGGAGGATGAGGAAGAGGATGAAGACAAAGAGCAAGGGGAGTAGGGAAGACGGGGAAGGCATGGGCCGCAAGAGTTGGGGAAGGAGAAGAATGGAGAGGGTGAAGAGGAAGAGGATCATGAAGGAGTGCCTTGGCATCATAGAGAAGGACAATGTGGCGGTGAGGTAAATAGGGTTTTCAAAAATGGAGAAAATGCAAAGAACGAATAGGAAAGAATGAAGAAAAATGAGAGGTTGAAAAATGGAAGTTGAAAGAAATAATAAATGGGTTTTTAAAAACCCTCTAGAGACCCTCTCATGTCGAGCCTTAAAATGCTCGACTTGAGAGGGTCTTTTAAGGGAACCTCTCACGTCTAGTTGTTTTGGCTGGACTTGAGTGGGTATCCTCTCTAAGTCCAACGTCCAACCTCAAAATGTTGGTCTTTAGAGGGTCTTCAAGGGACCCTTTAAAGTCCATCTTGTTGGGATAATGTTTTGATAATGACAAATATGTTTTTGAACTTATAATAAAAATCATTGATTTCAGAAAGCTTTAATTAATCTTTGATTTTTAGTGAAAGTATTGTGAGAACTCTAGTTACATTGTATAAAAGTGCTTTCAAAACCCAAAACTTTCAAGAGAATTCAAGTTTTGATGGAAGTGTTGTCAAAACTCAAGTTGGGGAGGTGTCGGTTTTGAAACAAGTTTCAGAAATCCAAAACTCTTAGTAGAACTCAAGTTTGAACAAAAGTTTTGTCAAAACTCGAGTTATGTGTTACAGAATTTGAGTTTCGAGTGCTAAAACTGTTTTAGAAAATCAAAACTTTTGAGAGAACTCAAGTTTCAAGAAAAGTTTCAATGAAACTCGAGTTATGCTTTGTAGAACTCGAGTTTCGGGCTTTGAAAAGTCTTCGAACCTCAAAAATTCTTTCCAAAACTTGAAGTTTCAATAAAATTTTTGACGGAACTCGAGTTATGGGAAGCAGAACTCAAGTTTCGAAGAGAGAGTATCAAAACATCTTTCACAACTTGAAGTTTCAACAAAAGTTTTGATACAACTCGAGTTTTGAGAAAATACAACTCGAGTTTTGAGGTCTGAAAAATTTCTGAACTTCAAAACTTCTTTCTAAACTTGAAGGTTCAACAAAAGTTTCGATATAACTCGAGTTTTAGGAAACAAAACTCGAGTCCCGAGGTGTGAACTTGTTTAAACTGAAAACTTCCAATGAAACTCGAGTTGCAATGAAAGTTATGATTTCAAAATAATCAAAACTTGAAGCTTCCAATGAAACTCGAGTTGCAATGAAAGTTATGATTTCAAAATAATCAAAACTTGAAGTTTTAGAGTATGAAACTTGAGTATCGAAGAACTTAAAATGTTTTAACTTACAGAAACTTGTGTAAACTCGAGTTTCAAGTAATGTAACTCGAGTATTGACAAAACTCTTATTAGAACTTGATGAATGTTGAAAGTTTTGTATCAAATGAACTTCAAATCAATCAAGTTTCTTCATAATGACTCGAGTTATGAGAAAACTTTCAAGGATTATTTACAAAACTCGAGTTATAACAAAAATGCTTTTGAATTCTTCTCTGTTATTTCATCAATAACTCTAGTTGTAGCAAATATAACTCGAGTTTGCTTTATCTGACAATAACGCAAAGTGTCAAAAGCCTTTCGTCATTATCAAATCTTTCCTTATTCATGCTACATTTATTTGAATCTCATGTACCATCATAAATGCTCATTTATTTTAATGATTTACAGAGAATGAAACTCGGATTGCCTCACCGGAAAGGGATTCAACGGATAAAAATGCAGAAACAACCTTACCTACTGTTAGAAGCATTTATTACGGGAAGTTGAACGACGAGAATGAGAGTAACAGAAATTTAAATGTTTCTAATGGATAATTAATACTTCCCAACTATAAAAGGCGAAGCATTCAAGTTTCAGAATATAGGAAACGCATCTACTGAAATCGAATTTATTGCTATTCATCTACCTCCTCTATTTTCATTCTCTCATATATTAGTGCTTTAGTGTTCATCATTAAATTCTCAAAAAGGAGAATATACTTATACATTTATTGATTCTGTGAGAGTAACTCAAGATTGGAGAATCTAGAGTGGCAAAAGACATGAGCAAAAGTGTTAGTGTGTTGAATTCAGTTAGGAAGGGGGAGAGTCTTCTTTCTGTGTTGTTGTAATATTTTGAGATTAGTGGATTTGAAAAGCTCAGAGGATTCTGAGAACTGGACGTAGGTCAAGTGGACCAAACTAGGATAAATCTCTTTGTTCGCTTTCTTTCATACTCTGTTTTACGTTCAAAGTTTGCGAAAATTTTTTATTAGACCAATTCACCCCCCTCTTGGTCAAATCCTATCCTAACACAGCTATTTGGGCTTGACGTGAAAGGTGACCCTCTAGAGTCCAGCCCTTTATTGCTAGATGTGAGAGGGGAATGTAAAATCACCTTTCTGTAGTAGTGATCACCCACACTCGAGTAGGCATCCAAGTGTGCAGAACACTCAGCACTCTAGTATAAGTTCTTTTTACTCAAGTATCAAGTTGATTCTAAGACACTCTCACTTGCACTTCCCTAACAAGTGGAAATGAAGATCATTTTTACACTAACACTTCCAATGACACTCGAATAACCATGAGAGTATTGTGCATAGCACTCAAGCAATTCCTTCTTCACTCAAATATTACATCGAGGATTTTAATTTTGTTGAAATAAAATTCAAACAACACTTGAGACATGCTTTCCACACTCGAGTACTTCTTCTAGGACTTTAGTTCTATTGAAAACATTTTTAAACAGCACTTGAGTATTCTTAAACACACTTGACTATTTACTTTATCTCTCTTAACTTGACTTTGTTTCAGAATGCCAAAAGCATTGACTTTATCTGAAAACTTTCCTTAACCATGCTTGATTGACATAATCTATACCTACTTTCATAAATGCTTAACCATCTCAATTAGCAATTGGGTATGCATCTCTGATGGCCAGAGAAGAAATAGGTAGATGCCCGTAATCCAACATTTGCACATATGATAGATCTTAGCCACACAAAGCCAGTATTGAGAAGGGGAACTTGTGTAAACCCCAATCAAGATGGCATTTGCTTCTTTTGGTACTTCAATGGCTAGATCAAGCCAACAAGGTGATGTTGCTTGTAAACCAATAAAAGCTATCATTGGTGACGTGATCAAACCCAGAAGCAATGATCTATTGGGAATGATTTATATAATCCCATAATGGCTTCCTACTAACATCACCAATTTCCTTTTGCCTTCTGTGTATGTCATAACCCATCATCTGATCACATTCCTTTGAAACCCAATCCAACATTCAATTTGTCCATTCTCGTATGTAGTTGAGTGTTAAAGGGGAAATTTTGAACAAGACACAATAACCTATTGTGCTTGGCAACTTTAGGATCGATCACAACTGAGTCCAATATACTCTAAACAAAAAAAAACATAAACACTGAAATAAAAAAAACAAGAAAGAAAGAAAGAAAAGATGTCACCACAAATGAAGACACAAACCAGATGCTATTAGCAAGGATCAATTAGCTAGAAAAACAATTTGGTTTGTTCTATCAGTGATGTGTAATATCATTCAGGAAGACTTGGTAGGAATAGGTTAACTTCATAGAATTCATGTTTTTAGTTTATTTGGGCATTGCCCCTTATTTTTCCAAAATAAAAAATTACCAATGAATGGTCTTTTTTGAAAAAAAAAAAAATTCTTTTCCCTACCCATCCTTTATTTCCAGGTTCTATGTCCATCTTTCGCAAACTTTAAGTGGTTTTCTTCTTTTTTTATAGGCTATGGAATTTGAAGGTGATTGCATCTATGACACCATTTGTCCATGGGGCACTTCTACCAATAGAATCAATATCAATGAAATTCCTAATGGCCATAATTTTTTGTCTTCCAATGAATGACAAATTCATTGATATCAGAGTTGTTTTAAATGAACATTTTTGCCATGTTCCAACAAAGCCTACACAAACATATACTGGTATGAAGTATGATTTCCTAAACTTATCGTTGAGCACAAAAGAGCAGATAGTAGGGTGTACATTGTCTATTTTGAATGTTCCTGGATAGGAGTTCTATCCTATGAAGACGAATATTCTAAGCTTTGCAAACACTATGATTCACAATACTCACAAGAATTGTGACATTTTCTTCATGATGGTAGAGATTGATGTTAAGATTTTCTACTCCAATTATCAAGCTGCAGAGGCATTTATGAACTGCATTTACAAGTACAGGATTGTGAACAACAAAAAAGATGGGTTTGAATGTTCGATCTATTTGCTAGACATTAAAGTTGGTGAAAAAGTAATTCGCACATTTATTCTTCAG
>QFDD01016638.1:0-10315 GCA_006871305.1 Vachellia collinsii
TATAGTCATTTATTCTCAAAACTTACAAGTTGGTCCAAATCTTAAAACAAAATTCACTCTGATATTCAAATAAATTACAGTGTTAGATAGCTCTAGATTAATAGAACAATTTTCATGAAAAAGGTTTAGTAAATATAAGTAGTTTTACTCACCAAAATGAGCTCCAAATTTCAACCCATGCTCAACAGTGACGGCCAAATGCGGTCAACAGAGAGAAGGAAGACGACGTGTAAACAAGTTGACGCCCTCACACTCTTTAACCTAAAATACAAGACTTGGCTACAATTGTCCAACATGACCCAAAGGAAAAAACTGCAATAAAAGACCACATGCATTCCATTTTTCCCAAAACCCATGCTCAACAGTTGACAGTCGAATGCAGGCAACAGAGAGAAGGCAGACGACGTGTAAACAAGTTGACTCCCTCTCACTCTTTTAACCTAAAATACAAGACTTGGCTACAATTGTCCAACATGACCCAAAGGAAAAAACTGCAATAAAAGGCCCCATGCATTCCATTTTCCCCAAATTTTTGTCACTTTTTTCTTTTTCTCTCTTATATATTTATTTTTATCATATCTTATAACTTATTTTATTTTCAAAAATTATATTTATGTAAATTTATATCACTCAAATAACTAAAAGATAACTTCTTGAATATCATAAAATAGTTATTTTCTAATGATACATTTAGAAATATACAATTATAGTTAACCCCTGTGCAATACACTCATATGTTAGAAATGATAGTGTATGATATGCTAACGTATTATATACATTTTTCAATATAAATTAGTAAAACATTAAATATTATGATTACAAGTATATCTTGTACTTTCATTTAAGTTATCTTTATTTATTTTTAGAAAAAAAAAATCCAACACTCATGACTCATCCCAAGAAAAGTTTTTAATGAAAATTTCATCCCACCCAAAAATTCATTTGTTGTTATATGCATTTTAAAAAAAATAAAAGATTCTTTTGAATATTAAAATGTATTTTACTATAATAAAGAATCAGCATAATTCAAGAAAAATATATAACATGAAAAATACTCGTTAATATGAATTATCATGTATTTCATTTTTAGTCCTTATTTTTGTTCTCTTATACTTTTTTTTACGATATCTATCATTTCTTTAATTTAATTTGTTGGTTGATGTATGTCTAAAAAATATTGTTTATAAATTTTATATTAGATGTTGTTTTCAAAAGTAGCGTGTGGTAATTTTTACTTTGTTGTATCATTTTCTTTACAATTGGGTTATATACCGTCTTTGTTCGTCCAATAACCATTTAAAACAAAACTTTTTTTTTTAGAGTTTTAGATGTTATAATTTTAATAGTGTCTAGGAGTTAAATGATGAATCGTAAAATAAGTAAAAAATGGCTTATTTTGATTGATTATGTAGACCTAGTTACTTTAGTATAATCCTAAATATATATTAATATACATTTTATTTCCATGTTGTTGGAAAAATAAAAACAGAAGTCTGTATTATTTTTTTTAAAAAAAATTGGTATGTTTATATAATAAAAGATATTATACATTGAGATAATTTATTTTGAGATGAAATAGGGAGATATTAATTTAAAATTTGAATTTTAAAGATAGAGATTGTTACCCTCCATAAATGTAGAAAGAGAAATAATAGTTGTAATTAGAGTGGTTGAATTAGACCAATTAGAAGAAGAATACAGGATCAATCAAAGTTATGAGTACAAATTTTAGAGAAATAAAGTTAATTTTTGGATATTACACTGGTTGCTAATACTTTTGTCTAACCCCGTTACTATTAACATTTTTAGGTGATAACACTTGTGCTAAACCATTTTGGAAGGTTAGGGGGGGGTTTTCGCATAGCTGTTTCTATTGCATAGCCTCCTCCTCTATCAATGTGTTAATTAGATATATATTACCATTGTATGGCTTATATTTTTCACGTACTCTTTGAGTTTTCTTTTTTATATATATTATATAGGAGGTCATAAACCCCCAATCCGATACTACGATATTAGTTATGAAATCTAAAAATTTAGTAGGCATTTTGTAATATACTATTTGAAATAAATGGCATTCACATTATTGAATTATGAGAGTTGGACTTGAGGTGAAATGTGAATTTGAGTTCCGAAGGTTGATGTCCATTATTATGAGATTGATTTTTATAGTATGGTTTGGTAAGAAGTGGACTTAGTAAAATCTTATTATCCATAATAGTCTTCAAATATTTATAATTTACATTTTTTATCATGGGTAAGTTTTGAAAAGGAGAGTTTTCCTTTAACCATAATAAATGTTTTAAAATTATGTTTTATTCTCTTTTATCATGTTTAACTTATTTTTGAAATCAAATTTCTTTTATAAGCAAGGTTCAAAAAACCGAACTGGACATTGAACTGGATAAGATAGTGGTTTAAGCGTTGATGATTCAGATCGGGATCAAGCAAGAGTTAAACTGGCTATATTAAAATAATATAATTTAGTAAACTGTATTTTATTTTAAGAAATTAATAGCTAAAACCTAGAATATTATTTTATTTTACCCATAATTTAAATTTTTAGAGTTTAATTAAATATCATTAATAAAAACAATTGGGATAAAATGAATTAATTTTATTTTTTATCCTTATGCAAAAATTTATTTAAATAGAAAACAAAAAATTTAAAGCTAGTTTTGTTACCATGTTTTTTTAAAAAATTTAATGAATCATATCATCCCATTCTAATTTCATTTTTCAATGTTTCTACTTTTTAAATTTTTTAAATATTTTTTTCTTTTAAAACAAAAGTCAAACCAGTCAAACCGCCAGTCAAATGGTTCAGCGGTTTAGCTGGTTCAACATTGGTTTGATTGATTTGAACCGGTCCCCTGTTCAACTACTAACCGAACCGGATCAAGGACATGTTCACTGGTTTATGATCTGAATCGGTTGGTTCAGTTCGGTTTTTTGAACATTGTTTATAAGAATGGTTAATTTTATTAATAAGATGGATTGAGAGTTAAGTACCTACCATATAAAAATCGTTATACAAAGCCCACTAATTTCTAGTCATGCAGGATAACCACTCCAATACATCCATCTTGTTTATCATCTTATTAAAAAAAAATATGCTCATTATTATTATAAAGAATCTCAATAAAAGGTGCTTGAATAACTCATATTCTAATTTTTGTCACTGAACTTAACGAATCATTAATAAGATTGTCTGATACAATTAGAGATTTAGAAATTGGGTCAAATTACCTCTATACCTCTAGAGCTAGTAATATGATTCAGCCTGTAAGTTGAACTCGCCAACCTATGGGGGGTTGGGTTGTGAAAAATGGAGTCCATTTGGATGCAAGTCTTTTTAACCCACACCCATAGTGGGCTAACCCTCCAACCCACTTTTTTTAAATTAAAATTGATTTATAAAAATATATAGACAACTTTTGATTATAATGTAAATCTAATTAATATTGGATGTTTGTTAATTATTTGATTTGTAGTTTATATTTAGTTTGAATTCAATCTGATAAATTATATTATATATGTTTAAGATGTATTGTTTGAAATTCAAAATAGATATTTTATGTTCAAGTTGCAGTGTATTTTTATAAATTAAATTTATAAAAAATGATATTTCATTTTAGGTATTGAAAAAAATAAAAAATATTTCAAGTTCAAGTTTAAAAAAATATTATGAGTAAAAAAAAATGAGAAAAAGGTGGTTGGTTGATGGGGTGGGCTGGGTTGGAAAAATCACAACCTATATGCAAGCGAGTATTTGAGCACACCTCAACCTGCTTTACCACCTCTACCATACCCTTTAGCTATTAAAAAATAAAAAGTTAAATTATTTTTATTTTTGAGGAAACGATGCTCTCATCCCACATAGATACGAATGAAGTTTTTTTTAATATTTATTTTCTGTTCCTTTTTTGCATCAAAATCCTTATCTTCTTCACCTTCATTGTCTTTCGTTCCCTAACAATAGCTGCCCTATAATCACTGATGTGGCCTTGCTTATACTCTGAATTTTATTTTTAATTCTTTATCAAAAATTGAACATTAGCAACACCGGCTCTCATGTTTTGAAGATGGTTCTAAAGAAACATAAAAGGGTTGAATACATCAATTTTTCCAAACGGCAATTGATTAGGTTCATCGTCAAAAAGAGTAAAGGATCTTCCAATATTGGTTCACAAATCCATTCCTTTATTCAATTCTCCTATATGGGCTTCTACGTTTCATTCTAATATCCCTCATCTCCACTAGGTACTACTTTATTCTTACCAAATTTTCTCTCTTCTCTTGTTTGAAAACCACTATTGTACAGAAATCTTTTAGTCCGTCATGTTTTGAATTTTATTAAGCATATCTAAATAATTATTGATCATTTGGGTGAATCTTTTTCCTTATTTTGAACCACTTTCTTAGTAAACAAGTGTGATCAAATTCTCTTATTTTGCTGAAGAAAACTTTCCATTGCCTATTGTATCTTGAATCCTACATTTTCCATGTTAGTGGCCTAAAATGGTGGTTATGACATAAGCAAGTAATAACAAACTAATGTTGAGATAATGTTTTAATGATGACAATTATGTTTTTAAACTTATGATAAATTCATTGTTTTCATAAAAATTTATGTAATCTTCGAGTTTTAGTGAAAGTGTTAGGAAAACTTGAGTTATAAGGTTCAATACTCGAGTTACATTGTGTAAAAATGCTTTCAAAACTAAACATTTTCAAGAGAACTCAAGTTTTGGTGGAAGTGTTGTCAAAACTCAAGTTCTGAGAGTCACAACTTGAGTATCGGGTCTTGAAACAAGTTTCAGAAATCCAAAACTCTTAGTAGAACTCAAGTTTTAACAAAAGTGTTGTCACAACTCAAGTTGTGTATGATAGAACTCGAGTTTCGAGTGCTAAAATTGTTTTAGAAAACCAAAACTTTTAAGAGAACTCAAGTTTTAATGGAAGTGTTGATGAAACTTGAGTTATGCATTGCAGAACTCGAGTATCAGGTTTTGAAAACTCTTTAAACCGCGAAATTTCTTTTCAAAATTTGAAGTTTTAACAAAAGTTTTAATGGAACTCGAGTTATGGGAAGCAGAACTTAAGTTTCGAAGAATGAGACTCAAAACTTCTTTCACAACTTAAAGTTCCAACAAAAGTTTTGAGACAACTCGAGTTTCGAAGACTGAAAAATTTTTGAACTACAAAATTTCCTTCAGAACTTGAAGTTTTAACAAAAGTTTCGAAGCAACTCAACTTCTGAGAAGCCAAAACTCGAGTTTCGAGGTGTGAACTTGTTTTAAACTCAAAACTTCCAATAAAACTCAAGTTACAACGAAAGTTATGATTTGAAATACTTATAACTTGAAGTTTTAGAGTATGAAACTCAAGTATCAAAGAATTTACAAAGTTTTAACTTACTGTAACCTCAGTAAACCCGAGTTTTAAGTTCTATAACTCAAGCTTTATTAAAACTCTTATTAGAACTCGATGAATGTTGAAAGTATTGTATCAAATGAACTTCGAATCAATTGAGTTTCTTCATAATGGTTCTAGATATGAGAAAACTTTCAAGCACTATTTACAAAACTTAAGTTACAACAAAAGTGTAATTCTTCACTGTTATTTCTTCAATCACTCGAGTTTTGTTGACTACAACTCGAGTTTGCTTTTACTGACAATGATTCACCATGTCAGAAGCTTTTCGTTGTTCTTAAATCTTTCCTTCTTTATGCTACATTTATTTGAATCTCATTTGCCCTCATAAATGCTCATTTATTTTAATGATTAACAGAGTATGGAATGTCTGATTGCTTCACCGTAGATGATTCAACGGACAAAAATGCATAGACAACCATACCTCGTGTCAGAAGCATTTATTGTGGGAAGGTGAACGGCGAAGATGAATGTAACGAAAACTTAAATATTTCTAACGGATAATTAATGCTTCCCAATTATAAAAGGAGATGCATTCAAGTTTCAGAAGACAGAGAACACAATGACTGGAAATCAAATTTATTACTCTTAATCTACCTCCTCTGTTTTCATTCTCTCAATCATAAATGCTTCAGTGTTCATCATTTAATTCTCAGAAAGGAGAATATACTTATACACTTATTGATTCTATGAGAGTAACTCAAAATTAGAGAATCTTGAGTGGGAAAAGATATGAGCAAAAGTGTCAGTGGGTTGAATTGAGTTAGGAAGAGGGAGAGTCTTCCTTCTGTGATGTTGTAATTTTTTTTGTGATTAGTGGATTTGAAAAGCTCAGAAGATTCTGAGGACTGGACGTAGGTCAAATGGACCGAACCAGGATAAATCTATTTGTTTACTTCTTTTCATACTCTGTTTTTAGTTTCAAAGGATTGCGAAAATTTTTATTACACCAATTCATCCCCCTCTTGGTCAAATCCTATTCTAACAACTAAGTATTGATACTATATCATATCTCATATATGAGATATTATGATTATGTTTGATTAAATTAGATTATATTTGATTAGATTTAGAGTTAAGCGATTTTCCTATATAAAGGCTTCTCTATACTGCATGGTGCCAGACTTAAGTATATTTGATTAATTCCTAACATAGTAACAAACCCAGGTTATAATGAATGCTACTTTGTTTAATGTAGATTGGCATGGAAAATGACATCTACTTTAAAATTAAAGTATAAAAAAGAACTATTTTGTTTTTCCATGTTGGTGGATAATTTAAGAAGAATGTTGAAGGGCAATTTCAATATAATGAGGGCCATGTAAAGGTAAAAACTATAAAATAGGGGATGACACTTGAAGAAATTAGAACAATAATATAATTATGGATTGGATTTTGATAGTAGAAAAGGAGCATAACATAAATATTAAAAAAATCTTCCTTTATGTGAGGGATAAGAGCACCATGTTTTAAAAAAATAAAAAAAATATTATTTTTTAATAATTAAAGGTATGGATGTAATTTGATCTAATTTTTAAATCCTTAATTGTGTTTTAATGATTTGTTAAGTTCAGCGACTCAAATTAATAATATTATTATTATTACTAAGGTTCAAAAAACGGACTGAGCATTGAATCGGATGAGACTGATTCAAGGATTGATGATTTAGATCGGGGTCAAGTTGGGGTTAGATCGACTATATTAAAATAATATAATTTGGTAAATTATATTTTATTTTAAGGAAATTAATAGATAAAACCAAAAAAATTATTTTATTTTATCCATATTTTAAAATTTTAAAGTTTAATTGAATATCAATAATAAAAATAACTGGGATCAAATGAATTAATTTTATTTTATAACCTTATATAGAAATTTGTTTAAATAGAAAACAAAAAAGTTAAAGTTAGTTTTATTATTATATTTTTTTAAAAGAAAATTAATGAACCACATCATCTCATTCTGATTTACTTTTTTCAATAATTTTACCTTTTAAACCTTTTTAAATATTTTTTTAAAAAAGAGCTAAACTGATTAAACTGTTGGTTCAATAGTTATTGGTTTAATATTGATTTGACCGATCTGAACCAGTCATGGCTCAACTATCTAACCAGACCGGGATAAAAACTGATTCGTCGGTTTATCCGATTTTATGAACATTGAGTACTATTATTTTGACGGCAGAATACACGAGTGGGAAAAGAAATTCCCGACTCTGGCCCTTGGCGGCGGTAAGCTGCTCATTGGCGGCCTTGTTTGGGACAGAATCTCCGAGTTTCCTTCGACCCCGGCATGGAAAATTCCTCAATATCCGACCATCCAGCGGCTCCGAGTGACTCCAGACAGTGAGTGAGTTCGATATCCGAAGCATTAGTGATAGTACATCAGAAGGATATGGGGAACAAAGAGAAAGCAAAGGAGCGAAGAGAAAAGAGGATGCAAGAGATATCGATTCTCAGGACCATTCCCTATAATGATCACCAGAGGTTGAATTATTTGCTCCTTTACTCTATTTTATTTTCAAAATAGAATAATTTTCTGTGTTTTGTCTCCGTTGGATGCATCAAACCAACATACGCTGGATCCTATCATCAGAAAAATCTACCAACAACTTGTACTCTATTAGATGTTGGTAAAATTTATATGGCATTAACTTTGCAAGGATAGGAACTCATTGCATGGCAAAACTTGAAAAGGAAAAGTTCTGGATGTCTAAATGCAAAAGTCTGAATGTCTGTCTAACAGGATAGTTGAATTTAACCTGAGAATATTGATAATAGGCAGGCATGTAAATATGGCTATCTGTATTAAAAAAAAGAAGCCATAACTGCTGTTTACAATTCACAATAATTCAGAACCTGTCCTGCACTTGTTGGCATTCGATTTCTTAAAAAAAATTGGCATAATCGCAGGTGGTGGTCTAAGGAAACAGTTGCGGTGGTTACTGGTGGAAACAGAGGCATTGGATTTGAGATTTGTAGACAACTTGCTGGACACGGATTGACGGTTATATTAACATCAAGGGATGCGAGTGCTGGTCGTGAGGCAGTTAAGGTCTTGCAAGAAGGTGGTCTTAACGTAGTTTCACATCAAGTGGATGTATTAGATTCTTCATCCATCCACCATTTTGCTGAGTGGTTACAGCAAAATTATGCTGGTTTGGATATTCTGGTTAGTTTCAAAGATTCTTTTTCTTTTTATATATAATCTTGGTTTATTGTAGCTTGTCTCCCTTATTTAGGGCCCTCCGTCAAGCAAGTTTAACTCCATAGCTTAGCTTCCGAAAGAATCACCGGCCGGCTAGACCTTCTGGTATTGGGATCTTGTATACTTTTTTATAAATTCTAATTGCTTCTAGTTTATCTTGTCCCGCTGCCTTCTATTATCTGGCATTATGTGTTCCTTTACTTTAAGTTTATATCAATACTCTCTAGCCATGAAATTCTACTCAAATACAGCAAATTTTAGTAGGGAACTAGGAAGTGAAGCAGGCCCTCGATTTATGTTTTCTAAACAATATTATTATCTGCAGGTAAACAATGCAGGAGTTAATTTCAATCTTGGGTTTGATAACTCTGTTGAAAATGCGTTCAAGGTTATTGAAACAAATTATTATGGCGTTAAGAAAATGACTGAAAGTATGATCCCATTGATGAAGCCTTCCACTAAAGGTGCTCGTATTGTTAATGTGAGCTCACGTCTTGGTAGACTAAATGGCAGACGCAATGTAAGTGAAAAATTCTTTTATGTTGCTTCCTGAAAATACATCTTCTCTGTGTTATATATAAACATAAATGTATTTAAGATGTATGTGTCTGTGAATGGTGAAGCAATTTCTGGTGATAAATCCTAAAGCAAAGTTTATCCTCATCTTTAATTCCTTCCCTTGTTAACACTTTATTCTGGTAATTTTTCTATTTTCTTGCTATTGCTCTTCTTGCTTTCATACACTAATATTTCTTGAAATTAACTTTAAACAAGGTTGAAACTTGGAAGTGCTAGAGAAGCCTTAGGCTTCATGACACATCAGAATTCCTGTGGCCACTCCTATACTTTATTTTCCCTTAACTGATATGTTAGACTGAAAAATCCTATAACATACGGCCTGTTGAAAAATCCTATAACATACGGCCTGTCGTTTTGTTTCACGTGTCTGCCATTTAAGTATACGATATGTGCCTTGTGGCAATATCTTGTTGTTAGCTGCTTTAAGTACAATAGAGCCAGTGGTTCCTTGCATAACTTGTTATAGGTTGTAACCAAAAGAAAAGACTGATTATGAGTTACTTGAGCGATAGAGAATCGGCGATGTGGCCTTGAGGGAGCAACTAGATGACGAGGAAACCCTTTCAGAGGAACTGGTTGACAGGACTGTGTCCACTTTCCTGCAACAAGTTGAAGATGGAAGCTGGACATCAAATGGTTGGCCTCAAAACTTCACTGACTACTCAGTGTCAAAGCTTGCAGTTAATGCTTATACAAGACTTATGGCAAGAAAGTTGTCTGAGCGAGCCCAAGGTCATACTATTTACATCAATTGCTATTGCCCTGGCTGGGTGAAGACTGCTCTTACTGGTTATGCAGGAAATAACACTGCTGAGGAAGGAGCTGATACTGCAGTATGGCTTGCCCTTCTTCCTGACCAACCTGTATCAGGCAAATTCTTTGCAGAAAGGCGGGAGATTAAATTTTAAGCAATTTGGATCTTGAGGAATCATGTTGCCATCAACTTTAGAAGCTGAAAAGGAAAATAAATTTTGAAATCTTATTCATGTACTGTATTTGTGTGTTTTGTATATTCCCTCCACAAGGTTACCATTTACAAGTGTGCTAATATGTAATATCATTTTGGTTTTTTTAATCCTTGGATAAGATGTTT
>QFDD01017912.1:0-13533 GCA_006871305.1 Vachellia collinsii
TCAACACCCGAGACTCGAGTTTTAGAAACTGAAACTCGAGTTATGACAAAACTTTTATTCAAACTCGAGTTCTCTAAAGAGTTTTGTAAATCTGAAGCTTCTTAAACACACGTAACTCGAGTTTTAGAATCCAGAACTCGAGTTTTGAGATAACTCGAATCAAAACTTGAGTTCTCTTGAAAGTTTGAGATTTTGAACACACTTTAAAACACTACAACTCGAGTTCTAAAGCATCAAACTCGAGTTCTCTCAAACATTCCATTAAAACTCGAACTTTTCAAAAATCTTTTTGAAAACAAACAATTCAAACACAATTTCAAAAACATATTTGGCATCATCAAAACATTATCTCAACAAAAGGGACTTGTTGAATTTCCAGTAAGTTAAGAATCTCAGTATAAGCATTGAAAAAGTGTTGATATAGGAGTTAATTGGGTAGAATCTGAACATTCTTAGTCTAATGATAAACATTAAACCTAATAAGAATACCTTTGTTTGGAAGATCATTTCCTAAGACTTTCATGCAAAGAATGCAAATAGGAAAGAATTGAATTCCAACCTTTCTCAATGTTCTCAATGATGTATTCAATTTCTTCATCATCATTAATCATAAGAACAGACTGCAGATGCTAGAGAAGTTTCATGTCTTTCTTTGTCTTGTTAGGACAATTTTTTGCAAAGTGCCCTTTCTTCTTGCATATGTAGCATCTATCAGATTTCCTGACTTGTAGCCTACTTCTCATAAAATACCTTAAGAAAGGTGACTTGGATCTTCTAGGAAAGAATTTACCCTTTTTCCTCATGTTTCTTAGATGCATTTATTTTGAGATGTTTTATGCATGCTGAACAAAGTTTAGATACTCATTTTAGCATTCCCTTGAAAAGCTTTTGTTGTTCACATGACTTATCAAGGGTTGCCATGACTAGTTGATAAATTTCTCCAAGAAAAATTTCAGACATATATCTTTGGAGGGCATTAATAGCTCTGTGTAGCTCTAGTTGTAATTCGTCATGCCGCAATAAAAGTATACCTAAGATTAACATCATTAGCACCATTCAGCATATTTTTCAAACATCCTCTAAAAATACTTCTGCAAATCCCTTCTATTAAGAGAACAACATTTCATCTCAAAATACTCTTGTCTACTTCTTTAGTCAATAAGCTGGAAATCTCCAATAAATTCCTTATGAATGAGTCCGAGCAGTGTATCGGCATGTTGAAGCCTTTAGCATGAACTAAGACTCTGAAACCATTCCCTTAAGGAGCCAGTAAACCTAGATAGGAATTCAATAAAGACACCTCCAACAGCTACATTACGCTTTGCAAGCTATAGATCAACCAAGCTCCAAACTCATGTAGCTTATCCCTCCATTTATGTGGAGGTAGGTCATCAAATGTAAACCATGGACTTGAAGTTGGTTTATAATATGTCCCTTTGGTTGGCTGGAGTTAGGCATCTTTAGGTGGATCTTCCATAAAAAGATCTTTTGCAGGATTTGGTTGTATCACAGCTATATTTGAAACATCTACCTGGTGATCTTCTGATTCAAAGCTTGAAACAAAAGATGTGTATCGGAGTCACTAAATTCTTCATCAAAGCAAGTTGATGATAACACATCAAAGGGATTAGCAATATGCATCATAAAGATAGATTGCTTTTGGCCAATCACAAACTCATTTTTGGCATTATCTGGTGGAGTTAATTTTGGAGGAGATGATGGAGGTGTTCTGATTTTTATCCCTTGAGATGGATAAAATGGTGGTTCTGGTGGTTTGGTATAAGATGGTGTGGCTGAAGAAGATGCAGTATACTTGATAGAAAAATGAGGAGGTATAACAGGTGGTTTGGGTAGTGATTTTAACTGTTTCATTTGTCTAAATAATGGATGGGAAATCTTGAAAATCTTATCATTATCAGATTTGTTAGGATAGGAAACACGGGTGGGAAAGTATTGTGATTTCTAAATACTGGATCGGAATGAAAGATAAGAATCATAGATAATTTATGATTGTTCCCTAGCCATATCTACCTCAATCGTGTCTAGATCCTTCCTAATCTGAGACAGCTCTTGTACTTTCCTAGACATTTCAATGCCAAAATATCCCTTTTCAGTTGGATTTCTTAATTTTTTTTATCTAGCTTAGAGGCTTGAAGAAATAGTGGGAAATGAAGCTATTGAAGCTTAGTGGTAACTTGGCCTATCTGTAAAGTAAAGTCATTAGTCCTCTGATTTAAGAGATTCAGTTTAGAATCAATCTTGACTAAAACTTTGTTTTAACAAACAGAATTTTATGTTTGCCAATTAAGAACTTCTTCTGCTGAGGAGACTGGCTTAGGTTATCTAGTATGAGTAATCTCTGTAGGAACTGAGAAAGGCTTAAAGGAAACTCTGGTTTCCTTGTTGGTTCTTTATTGTAGTAGTGGGAACTGCTAGTCATATGAATCCATCATTGCTATACAAGGAAGTGGTTGTGGCTGGACAATAGGGATTACAGGTTCAGGAAATCTTCTTGGAAGAGGATCTTGATGGCCTGTTTCAATAAGCAGTTCTGCTAAAGATAACTCCTTTATTTGGATAGTAGGAACTACAACTTTAAACCTTTTAATATTTTGTTTTGAACCATGATCCTCATCATTAGAATGATAAGGATGGCTATGAGAACAAGAGGATCCACGAGTCCTTTTTCTCTTCTTAACATCATATCTAAAAGGCTAAGTCCAACTAGGTTCATCTTCATTATCAAAGGCTTCACACCAGTAAGGATTATCACATTAACAGTTTGGATCACACATTTTAGGAGCAGCATCCCAAAGAAAATGACTGTTAATATGAGAGACATATCAAGGTTTTGCATCATGATTTATCCAAGCAATCAAAAAATCTTTTCTTAATGGAGTATAAGTAGGATAGATGGTTAAAATGGATCTAGAGAAAGTAGGACTAGTAGATGGGCCTTCTTTTCTTAGTCTAGTAAAAATAAACTTAACAGTACCATATGGTAATCTTTGAAGTCTGGAGGAGCCAAAGTATAGACATCCTTTTGAGTAGAATGAAACTACTTCTCATAATTATTTATCCATTCAAGTGACGTCAATTGAGACAGTTCTTCTTGTGGAATATGTTTAGGGATCTAAATGATGGATGTATCATTATCTCTTTTAAAGACAACATAAAGAGCATCACCGAGTAGAGTTTGGAAAGTGAAGATCAAGTAAATGATTCTGCAAGCGATACGTAATTTGATGATATAAAGCTACCATAATGTCTCTGGGATCTTGTTCAGCACCAACAATTTGGACTTGAACCTTCAACCTTTCAAAGAAAGTGGGATCTAAAAGTTTGATGTTGAAATCTAGAGCAATAGTAAGAATAACACTTCCATTGCAGAATTGTCAGGATGAAGCCAATCAAAGCATTACTGTAAGAAGTATAGGTGGTATCAAGTAAGGCAACCCTAATAGTGGCTGGGATTCTTTTCCACAATGAGGAGTGAGAAAAAAACAAACAGCATCAATATGGAGATAAGTATAACCCTGTGATAACCATGAGTTTATCAAGGATTGAAGAATTTCCAAGGTGGCATACTGTTCCACTGTGGTTGCTTGGAGACCACATTGGTCTAGCTTGGTGGTCTGAACAATCCTTTTGGCATGAGGCCTCCAAGTGGATAACAAGGATCTAATATTTCTGGTGACTCTGTTGGTTCTGTGATAAAAGTTGTATGGACTAAGTAAAGATAACTCAATATCCTAAATATTGGCATCTTCATGAAAATGGTTAATCTCAATAAGATTTTCAATCTTATTGGAAAGAGTTTTTTGGACAAAAGGAGAAATGTGTGTACGAGGAAAAGATGAAGAAAGTCGAATAGGTTCAATGCTAGCAGATGTAGTGGATTCACTCATATCAAAAGATTTCTTCGTACTTACCTTCACTAATAATATTTCACTCCTGTCTAGAAGAGAAGGCTTATATAGCAAAATTTTTCATTGCTCACATCAAATTAAAACATCAATTAATTCATTATACCTTCAATTTTAGGCCACACATCCTTTTGCTTGTCTTTTGTATTTTTTTTTTAGAAATTTGATTTAGGTAACATATATAAGAATATAATAAATGACAACCAACAAAATAAGAGAGCAGTACAATAATATTTGGCAAAATCTGTTACATTGCAAACTAAACACAAATTAAGACATACTTCCCAAATAATCCCAAAGAAAATATTTAGCATGGCTTTAGAATTATATATTACGTTTGTATAAAAATAAGGAATTATATGTTATGTTGTAATCCCCTAAATAAATTAACCTCGTAATAAATAATACCAATGACTATAAATTCCTCGAGATCCAGGGCACAAGAGCTGTAGGTGAGACACCCAGCCCACAAACCTAACACAAAATCAATGTGACTCAGTGCACAAAACTTGCCCACAAGTCACCAACAAAAATCAGAATAGTTATTAAACCTTTAATATAAAAATATAAGTTGCCGTATATCCATCACATAAGTGCACTATGTCTCAGACATACCAAAAGACAATTATTAATGATAGGTCTAGTTTCATCATAGAATCATAAAAATGATAACAAAGCATGCAAGTCCTATACGTCTGGCAATATACTTTTCTCAAAAAATAATGACTGTTAAGCCTACAGTGATAGCTACTATCAAACTGTTGGCTCTTTCCCTTCACATCTTGAACCACTAAATTCCTCTCCTGAAAATGGTAAACAACGATAAAGTGAGACATAAAGTCCCAGTAACCAATAATCAATTCATAGAATATATAATACGGGATTATAAATCAGTAAAGCAATGCTGATATATAATACTCAAACAGAATTAATGTTTCCCATCTAATACAATCATATTACACAAGTGATCCCTCCATCCAACTCCTCCATATTACTCCATGACGTCAATCTGGCTTAATGCGCTGAGCAACCCGGCCAAGGTCCAACAACAACATTAATCCAACCGATCCCCCTTTGTTCTCCCTCCTAGGTCTAGAATCAAAGGGTGTTTAACCTCCCACCTGGGTCTGAGTCACAGTAAAGCCAATCATTATGATCAGTAGTGGAGGCAATCGCAAATACAACATAAACCCAATCATCACAAGATCAACCCAACTACTTCATTACCACCTAATACTCCAATCTTCCACAGATGCATTAATTCACAATTTATTTCAACTAAGGATAAGTTATAAACATTTCATCGTATATATATACCTTTAAGTAAAACATATACTTTCAAAATACTCCCCACTTCATTGAGACTGAATACGTAAATATAGAGATAGTATTCACAATAAATAATCAAGGTATCAAAAATACCTTACAATCCATGCAAGCATATAAAATGAATTAACCATGGTTACCTTAACTCCAAGATACTCGAGAGCTCAAGCCACGAAAGCCCCAACCACAATCAAATCAATCTACCCAATGATATAGATAAAAAATTTAACACATAAATTAAATATTTGACTTGATTATATGCATTTAGGGTTTTGAAATAAGTATTTAAAATTCATACTCCTCAATAGGCTCTTAACTATTTAGTTTAACCTCAATTTAATTATTCCCCCCAACTCACAATTCAATTAAAACACAAATTAACTTCAATTGCACAAAATCTCTAATGTAAAGTTTAGTGTTTCAAACATAAAGTTGCTAAATTATAGGTCCTTAATTTATTTAACATTTTAAACTTGTTAAAATTTCATGAACACCCTCAATAACACTATTAGATTATTCAACCTAATTTAGTAGGTGCAAACAGTCTATATATAAAAGAAATTATAACCTGTTTAAATCATTTATTTATTATAAATTATTAAGGCAGTCAAATCACAAATCTAGCTCAGAAAAAATTAACAATTAATCCCAATCTACCTTTCATTAGACAGTTATGGCTAAAATTCAAACTTGGTCCAATACTCTAAATTAGAATTTCATCTAATCAATATCATATTACTAACATCAGAAAGAGAAAATTATTTACAAAAACTTTTATGAAGAAAGTTTGATGAAAAGAAGTAATTTTGATTACCTAATTGATCCCAAAACGAAACCCTACACTTTAAAGCTGCCGATGCCGTTGAGAGAGGGAAGAGGATGCACTGAGAAACCTAATTGCTATTGCTACTGTGCACCTGGCGTGAGGGGTATTTAAATACTACCTCTCATGTGATGCATTGGCCCAAGCGTCTCTCCCTACCCCTTTATTATTATTATTATTCTTATATATATATTACTAAGGGGCCACGTGCCCCTATTATATCTTTCGTTTTCTTTTCTTCTCTTTTCTTCTCTTTTTCTTCTCTTTCTTTTCCTTTTTCCTTTATAGTTTTTTTTATTATTTCTTGTAATTTCTTTAATTTATATGTCTCATTTAGATAAATTCTTTTTGACTCAAATGACCACTTGACAAATTATACTTAACTTAAATATTATTTCTAAACAATAATTAAATCCTCTAAGTAAATAATTATTTCTCAATGATAATTACATCCTCTAAATAAAAAATTAGGATATTACATACATCATATGATATAGAAAGGTAGGTCCATTTGTACCCTAATGGTTAGTTTGTAATTA
Organism: Vachellia collinsii; assembly: GCA_006871305.1. Taxonomy (NCBI): domain Eukaryota; kingdom Viridiplantae; phylum Streptophyta; class Magnoliopsida; order Fabales; family Fabaceae; genus Vachellia; species Vachellia collinsii. The sequence goes on from QFDD01017912.1 coordinate 6,615, forward strand.
ATGATAAGGAAAAGAAGTGAGAGATCATACCTGTCAAAACACATCAAAGGAAGTGAAGTTATGAGACTTATTTTTGTTCCATTATGTGTAGAAATTTGAGTTGTAAGGGGTGGCAGATGAAGTCATCATGAGATTTCCTAGATTTAGTGGTGGCCAAACACAGGGGAGTTGGCTGAGAGACGCTAGAATTGTCTAGTCGCTTTGTGGGAGGAAGTTGATCTTCAACACAAATATCTACAACCCTCTTTCTTTTCTGACCTTGCTCTAGCTTAGTCTTCGACTCTGGGTAATACGGTAAATACACACCACATGCTTCTACAGGGACGGCTTCTACCTTAGAAGATTCATTCCAACATACCACAAAGAATTCACATGAAATCTTAGTATTATCACTTAATCCAGTACCGAATGAGCCACTTTTCATGACCCATAAAAAAACATGATCCAAATTCGATTCAAAATATTTGTCCACACGATAATAATCGTATTTATGGAAGAATTTGTTGTTATCATCATAAGAGATACAACAATCAACACTAACTAATCCATTTGAGATGAGATGACTAGGTGCAACGCAGCAAAGCACTATGCCGTGTGATTGTTTAGGATTCCAAGTGAATTCAATAGCTTCTGTCATTTGTTTATATGTCATCCACTCTGGAACTCTACTTCCTGGGTAACATACTCTACTAGAAAGATCATTGTTCCAAATATAATAATCATAATCCTTATCATGATGGGGTGAAGTCATTGAGGAATTTGTTAGCTTCTCAATAAAGCCAAGAGAGGACTCATCCAACTTTACACAATTAAAGAAATTAAAACCACACTGATTGTGAAGTAGAGGGCTAGAGCATATAGTCTCCAATGAAGTACATTCCCTGGCATCTAATTCTTTAAGAAAGGGTGGAAGTCCAAGTATTGACTTAAGCATTTTGCATCTTCTCATGTAAATACATTTCAAGCTTGAAAGATCGTTGAAGGCTGGCAATTTCTCCAAACAAGAGTCATTCAATGACAACACTTTTAACCTTGTTAAACCCTTGATATTGTCAGGGATTTCCCTCAAGAAACTCCACCCATCCAAATATAGATATACTAAATTGTGCCAAGCATCAAAAAGGGAGTGCAACTCCTTTGTGTCAATTACTTGCACAAAGTTAGTAACTTTAAACACCACTAGATTTGTCGAGCAACAAAGCCCATCTAATTGAAAACTCCTCAAACTGCCACCATCAACAAAAAGTTCTCTAAGTTCCGGGCATTGTCTATTCGAAAAATGCAATATTTCAACTTTCATGTCATTAAGATTTATGTTTATCAATTTCTTTGATGACATACAGAATCTCTTGAGGCTACGACAACCCTCCATTTGAAGTGCAGAGAGAGACTCTAAACAAATCTCACTCTCAAGACTCTTTAATTTTTTGCAATAAGATACATCAATCTTAACAATAGTGTGAAGAGATAAAATAGATGGGTGAACACTCCTCAAGTTTTTACAATGACAGAGATCTACAATCTCAAGCTTGCGCGCCATGGAGAAATCAGGCAGCTCTATCAATTGCTCAGAATAACTCAAATCTATTTTCTTTAGATTTGCAAGATCCTATGATGATCACAATAAAAAAGAAAAAAATTAAAAAAAAGGCCCTAAAATGTTTGATTAGAACAAAGACATGTAAAATATATATTAGCATAATAAGTACCTGTTTTCCATCCCAAAGCTTTTTAACTTTGCTATCTCCCATGTCAAGTTCGACAAGGTTCTCAAAACAAGAGCCTAATGGCAGATACTCTAATGGATAGCAATACCAATGAAGATACCTTAATTTCTTAGGAAAGGAGTCAAGACTAGGAAGCTTTATAGGAATCGAAAATTTGATGAGTCTCAAATTTTTCATCTTTTTGAAGATGTCAGCTCCAAATTGAAGACATTTTCTTTCACCCTGATACAATGTAATGCCTTCAATTTTATCAATTCCCTAAAAAAATAAAATAAAAGAAATATTAATCTTTAAAAAAACTGTCAAAAATAAAAATAAAGAAATAAATTTTTGTATCTATTCATTACCGTGTTAGTATCCAATATATCATGTAGCTCATTTGCATCTTTTGATCGGCTACATCCTTTAGGATTCTCACGAACAATTTGCTCAGCTATTTCTCTTATCAAATCATGCATTTCAATATAGCCAAACTGATTTGACTTTATAAGAGCTTTATCTATAAGATTTTGTATTCCACTAACCGCTTCAAAACCACAAGCCTCTAGCCCACGAGTAGCTTCATCTTTACATTCTCCTAAGAAAAAAAATGCAATGTCTAAAAATATTTCCTTATCCATAGCATGTAATCCATCATAACTTATTTTCAGTATATTTTGAATTTGCATATGGGGGCACTTCTTGAGTTTGCGAAGCTCACTTTCCCAATATTCTTTTTTTCTAGAATGAAAATGGGAACCCAAAACTTCTAAGGCTAAAGGATTGCCTCCAGCAATGGCCACTGTCATTTTCGATAGCTCTTGATATTCCACTTCAGGTTGTCTCTGATTGAAGGCATGTATACTGAAAAGTTCAAGCGATTCTTCAAAATTTAATATGTTGACTTCATGTATGTATTTGTCATCAATCCCTCCACTCTTAAGAACATGCTTGTCTCTACTAGTTACAAAGATCCTACTGCCCTGTCCTAAGCGAAGAAGGTGTTGTCCCACCAAATCTTTTAGTTGCTTTGGATTGTCCACATCATCAACCACAATTAAGACCTTTTTCCATTGCAGCCTTCTCAATGCCTCATTCATATTTATGTGATCTTTCTGGTCTAATAGCTTAGAAAGAAGCTCTTGATGTAAAGAATTCAAACCATCAATCTTTGTTGATTTCTCTCTCACATTTTCTAAGAAGCAATGACTTTCAAATTTAGACATGAATATGTCAAATATAGCATGAGCAAGGGTTGTTTTGCCTATCCCTCCCATGCCCCAAATCCCAAGAATTGAAACTTCCTCTGGCTTAATTTTCATTAATGATTCAATAATTTTGAAATTTTGATGAAGTCCAATGAGATGAGAGTTTGACACAGTTGGGCTATTATCTTCCAACTTTTTCAAGACATCTTCAACTATTGTATCAATAAGTTTGGATTCATCTCTAACATATAAAGACAACAAAAAAAACAAAATCACAAGTTGCTTAAGGAAAAAATAACAAATCCACAATATACATTTAGCCATCAAAATTTTCATGAAATTTTAGTTTAATCCCTAATAAAACAAGATAAGCTTTAAGCATTTTTTTGATAACATTTAATTGTAGAATCATCTTCTAAATTATCTTAGTTAACATTTTATAAAAATGAAACCAATTGTGTTATGAATAAAAGACTAAAAATAAACTTTTTAAACTTAACTGATCAAATTAAAAATTGATCTAACATACTTAAGCATAAATTCACAGATATGATTTGATATAAATGCAAACTCAGGAAAAGCTTCACAAAATTGAAGCTCTATAAAGTGATGTATATTTTGAATAATAGAAACAAACTTACAGAAATTTTGTTGAATGATGACCAGATAAGTTGGCAGATTTTTTCAGTACAGATCTCCAAATTTTCAATTTTTCCATGTTATCCTTCAACTTCTGTTCAAGATGATTAAAAGCATCTGCATAAGTACTTTCTTGATTCCTAACATCTGATGGATTTACATTGTAGAAAATTGGTATCACAATTTGTTGATTAGCTTCCTTACATTCCATGATTTTGACAAGCTCTTCTAAACACCACTTTGAAGAAGCATAATCTTTGGAGAATATCACTAATGCAATCATGGATCCTTCTATTGCTTTCACAAGTGATGACGATATTTCTTCCCCACTCTCGAGCCTATCATCAACATAGACATCTATATTCTTTTGACGCAACCCTTTTTCCAAATGGCTAAGAAAACCAGATCTGACATCCAAACCTCTGAAGTTGATGAAAACATCATGTTTTCTACATGGGACCCTGGAAGAAGAAGAAGAAGAAGCAAAAGCAGCCATTGCTGGAGCACAACAATGGAAAAACATTATAGGTTGTTGGTTATTTCTGAAAAAGAACAGAAAGAATAGCATTTAAGAAGTTAGAAAACGAGGGAGATTTTAATAATACCTTTGTGGCAGTGACTTGATCAAATCTAAGGTTGAAGACTTGAAGTTGATTTGGCGAGTGAGTTCGCTTATCTTCAAAATTCAATCATCACAGCAGAAAAATGAGGATGTCAATTTGAGCCATTGCTAGCACTAAGCATTTAATAAGTTGTCTTTGGAAATTTCTTGTTCAAAGTAGGTCAAAACTTCCACGAAATAATGAAGTCTACTGTTGGACGCTCCCAGTCAACAACACCTTTTTTTGGGTTTCATTGTTTAAAAAATTTGAAATTTCCCAAAAGCCAACTAATATATTTCTTTTCTTGTTTTTTTTTCATTTCAATTGGGTAGAAATTTTTGGAAATCTTTTTTCCTTGTTTGGTCTAATAAAGAGGGGCTAGTCGTTTATAGCATAACAAACAAAAGTTTCAAATCTTTGTTAGGAAATATGTCCACATTCAATGCCTAACAATACCTCAAACAGATTACCCCTGGTGGGGGATACTTGCACTATCTGAAACACTTTATATGAATTAACTTTGACCCAAGTGATAATTAACACCTATTTAAAGTTTTGCTTAAGAAGCGGGTTTGGTAAATGTGAGTTATATTTTATACAATTAAAAAGTGTTGGAGAGCGTAGCCTGAGCCCATTAAGTTAGGTAGGAGTTATTTTAATTAAATTTATGTATTTTAATTAATGTCAGTTATTCTCTCCAGAAAATTAGGGATATAGGATTATATCTTAGGGATTTGATTTTATTCAAATAATGGGTGATAGGGTATCTGATTAAAACCCTAATTCACCTCTATATATGTATAGCAACAACTTTGATCAGTAATATAACCAATATTCATTTTTTGGTCTAATAATTTCATGGTATCAGAGTGATGGCTGTCGAAAACATTATGTTTGGCACTTACTAGGCCCTAAACACCGAGAAGGAGGTCAACTCCTCCTCCAACGCAAACACACGCCCCCAGTTGCACGATTTAACAAATCTGATCACAATGCATAAGCTTGATGGTGAGAATTATCTCCAATGATCACTCTCCTTCCTTATGTTCATTCGTGGGCGGGGAAAAGAAGACTATCTCAATGGTAGCTACTTTTGCCCTGCTACAACGATGATAAATATCCCTCTTGGAGAGCTAAGAACATCCAAGTCATGTCATGGTTAATTAATTCTGACATTGGAAATTGGTAAGAACTTTGTTATATGGAACTCCCTAAGAAATTTGGGACACTACTCATGAGTTATATTCCTCAACTTCCAACATTGTTGTTTTCGTTGAATTAAAGGGAGGCTCCAAAATTTGAGACAAGGGAGTATGACAGTCACTGTATACCATAATAATTTGAACCAATTGCGGCAACAAATTAGTCTTTATGATACAATTGCTTTAAAGTGTAGTGCTGATGTGCATATATTTCAAAAATGGTTTGAAACAGATAGGATTTATTACTTTCTCGTTGGTTTGAATTCTGAGTTTGAGGAAGTTCAAAGCAGAATCCTAAGCCTTACACCTCTACCATCTATCAGAGAGATTTTCTCAATGGTAAAGAGAGAAGAAAGCAGAAAGATGGTTTCAATCAACCCTCCAAACCAGAATGCCAGTGAATCTACTGCCTTGGCTGCTAGAAGTGATGGAAAAGGGAAAGTCTTCTGAGATCACTGCAATAAAAAAGGGCCATACTCGTGACTTGTTGGAAGATCCATGGCCGACCAACAAACAAGCAGAAGGGGAAGAAAGAAAGTCGGGGTTATGTAGCTGAGGGGGAGCAAAAATCTGAAATTGATGAGTTGAAGGATCAGATTCAAAAACTTCTCAGCAACTTTGAGAAGCCTCCTAAAGTAAGCACAACCACTTGTTTAATAGCAACCAAAAAAGGTATGATCTCTAAGGCACTTCCTTCAATTCAAATAGACCCAAAAGCATGGATAGTGGATTCAGGAGCCACTAATCATATAACAGGAGAAATTTCCTTATTCCATAATATTCAATCCTATTCTGAAAAATGGGTTGTTAAAATTGCTGACTCTTCTCATATAGAAGTCACTAAGATTTGAACAGTTATTCTATCTGATAAAGCTACCCACTGGAATGTATTATATGTTCCTAAGGTTGTATGCAATTTAATTTCAATTGGTAGACTTATCGAGCAAAGTGACTGTCATGCTAATTTCAAATCATCTGATTGTATTTTTCAAGATGCAAGGTTAGGAGAGATGATTGGTTTGTGTGAAAAGGATGGTAACCTATATTACTCCCCAAAAAAAAGCTGTAATAAAGGGAAGGGTGTCTGCTGCTAGTGCTCTATCTAGTTCTTTAAATTTTGATTCTGTTTTGGATGAAATAAATTTGTTGCATTTGCGTTATGGACATCACAATATTGAGTATTTCATAAGGCTATACCCTCAATTTTCGAATAAATATTTATCTCACTTGACTTGTGAAACATGTTCTTTGGCGAAACATACTAGAAATTCCTATATGTCTAGGCCTTATAAACCATCACAGCCTTCCATCTTATTCATAGTGACATTTGGGGACCATCAAAAATCCCAAGCACCAGTGGGGCACATTGGTTTATCACATTTATAGATAATCACACCTGATTAACATGGGTATACCTCCTCAAAGAGAAATATGAAGTTTGTTAGAATGGCCGACACCCAAGAGGGGGGGTGAATTGGGTGTTTCAAAAATTTTCTTTTCAAACCTTGATTAATCAAACTATCCAAATCATAAGTTGATAAAACATAGATAATGATATTGGA
>QFDD01017913.1:0-10308 GCA_006871305.1 Vachellia collinsii
GTTAAAGTCTAAGGTTAGCACAAAAATGCTAAGGCTGGATTGAGATGCATGTGAGTTTTTATTCCTTCCTTTAACGTAACAAAAAATGGAAACACATTTAATGGGGAAAATTTTATTCAAGGACCACTTCATAGAGATTTAATTTCAATCAACCCCAAAGCACTATGAAATTTCAGGTGGTCGACCATATGCACCAGAGATTATGGTTGGCTTCTAAAAAAAAATTAAGGACAATAATGTCTTTCCAATTACAATAATTAATTACATTTGGGTCGTTGGGGGTGCAGTAGAATTTCATAATGTTTTGGGGATTAACTGGAATTAAATCCCATCGGTGGTCTTTGAGTGAAAATCTCCTTATTTAATATTACAACAAAGCTCTTATTTATTAAAATTAGGTTGAATTTCAAATTTTATAAAATGAATCAATAATTATTTACTATAAATTATTGCTATCTTGCAATTTACAGAAACAATATCATAAAAAAATTACCAAACATACTAGCAATTAATTTTGTCACATATCTGGAAACCAACACAAGCGCAATAAAGCAAGATTTAAAAAACTGGACCGGGCACTGAACCGATCGAGGTAGTGGGTCAAGGGTTAATGGGTCAGATCAGGGTCAAACCGGGATCTGACTGACCATATAAAATAATGACATTTAATTGATAATATTAAAATATAATACTTTTAATTATGTTTAATTTCAAAATATTCATCTTTGTTAATTAAAATCTTTTAGTCATTGTAATTAATAATCATTCATAATAAAAAAAATATCATTAAAATTCATTCATTATCCATAAAACGTTAAGAATCAAACATAAAAAAACCATGTTTGTAGTAAAAAAAAAAAGGAAAGGAAGAAACACTATCTAATTCTTCCCTTTGTCACTAAATATTAATAAAAAAATAAAAAAAAGAAGAGAAATTGCATTAAGATCCTACACAAAAAAATTAATATCAGAAAGGTCTTAAAGGTTGCTACTGATAAGTTGATAACTCTTTCATTTGTCAATGGTGCTCTTTTACTTGTTAATAAAAATCTTTTAAGACATTTCTAATATTAATTTTTGTGTGTGGGACCTTAACATAATTTTCTAAAAAAAAAAAAAAGCAAAGGAAGCATATTTTTTTTAAAAAAATTAAAATATGTGACTCGGTCAACCCAGTTTTTTACCGGGTTGGAGCTGGGTTGATCCGGGACAACCCAGTCCCTAGTTCATCATTAAACCAGACCGGACCATGGACCAGTTCGCTGGTTCACCGATCGGACTGGCCGGTCAGGTTCGGTTTGGTTTTTTTTTACCTTGCAATAAAGTAATGCTTGTTTCTGTCCCTTTTTTTTTCTTTTTCTTTTTGAACGGCTACTACTGTTTTTTTGTTCATACTATCGAATAAAAGTTACAAACTAGATACGTTTTGTAAAAGACTTAGCTAGCAGGAGATGGTGGCATGAGAGAAGTCTCTTTCTTTGTGAACCATGAATGTCGCTAAATATTTCTGAAGTGACAACATTGCGAATTTGACCATCTATAAAATATGGCTTTTGCGAGTTTCTTCTATTGGGTGAAGAATAACCAAAAAAGATAAAGAGGAAAAACTCCGTGGACATGATAAGAAGTATATTTTGATTAATCAGCACTCTAAAGTATTTTGTGGTGTAATCTTAACTCTTGGTAATTTGGGGTGACTAATTCACCAGAAAAAAAATACTAAAACTTGTTAACGAATCAAAAAATGCTTTAAAATGTTAGACTTGTCTGAAAAAATATTTGAAGGCAGTGGATGAAATGCTGGGACGATGGGATTGCTTTGACTTGTTGGAAAATGATTATTCCATCTCAGCTCCGTGGTCGATATTTTGCGTTCAAAGATCCTGGGAGTTGGATTGATTAGATACCAGGCATATGTGTGAGGTGGAATAATAGTAGTGAGTGATCGTGAAGGTTCTTATTAGAATATCTTCAACTCATGTATACCATATCGTAGATGTAGACACATATTACAAACAAGTTTTTGCACTGTGAGGCGTTAACGAGAAGGATCGCATGTTTTGGCATTTGCTTGCGTGAAGATTAAATCCAAGCAACCTCTTTTTTCTATGGGATAAACGTCTCTCTTTCTTTTTTTTTTTCACTTTATCTTTGATCTTCCTCCTTTTTCTTTAACGTATATAAAAAATTTTTTTTTTTCCAACTTTTCAATTTGTTGTGAAATAAATTCACAGCGATGAAGATTCCAATCTAGTTCACTTTACTACATTCCAATCACTTTATTTCTTATTATATTTTAAAATAAGTAAGAGTAAAACTATAATTTAGTTTTAATATTTTTTTTTTGTTTTTTGTTTTTAGCCTTTTTGATGCTTGTATATATAGAGACTAGCGGCTTCACTAGAACGATACATGCAATCTATAACTATTTCTTTGTCAGTGAGAGGCGCGTAAACAAGGAGTATCTCATGTTTTGGCATCAAGCTTGCGTAAAGATATACTGCTCCCATAATTCCCAGCAACGTCATTCATCCATCGGATAAACTCTCCTCTTTCCGTTCTGACTTTAATCTTTCACCTTTCTCTTTTCCGGCCAATTATTTAATCAAGCCCCACCCATCCATCGCCGGGAATAACTTAACGGCTCAGCAAACGCCACCATTAATTACAAGAAGTGATCATCATGGATCCACCCTTATATATATATGCATACACACTCACGTTGAAGTCATAAATTGTGTTGCAAAAAGGAAGTAGCTAGCTTAGGTGGCGAGAAAATAAGCTGCTATTTACATTCGCCATGAAAGGGAAATGGGATGAGGTGATCAATCTGTTTGAGGAGGATCCAAGGCTTCACGAGGCCAAAAATCACCAGATCTGGAAGCACTGCCTTGCACGTAGCAGTGTTTGATGGCAACAAGGAGGTGGTGGAACAGACGGTGAGGCATGCTGGAAGTTGCCCGAAACACTGTAAAGAGGCTCTCGAGACTCAGAATAGCAGAAAAAACACAGCTCTGCATGTAGCTACTTCCATGGGCAATCTCAAAATGTGTCAACTCATTGCGCAGACACACCCCGACTTAGGCTCAGTTCGAAACGTCAAACGGCGAGACACCTCTCTTCCTGGCAGCTCTTCATGGCAGAAAAGAAGCCCTTCTCTGCCTTCATCATCTCTCCCCCCTAATGGTTCTTGTTCCAATCCAACTCCCAATTATGATAATTGTAGAAGGAACGGCGGCGATACTATTCTTCATTGTGCAATCGCAGGAAACTTCTATGGTAGTATCACGTTCTTTTCCTGATGTGATCTTAGACTCCTCCGGTGCTGTAAATATTTACAATACCACTGTTACATATTATATCCTCTTTATGGCAGATTTGGCATTCCAAACAATTCACCTGTATGAAGAACTAGTAAACTGGGTGAACGAAGAGGGGTTGTCTCCCCTCCATCTGCTAGCAGAAAAGCCTTCCGATTTCAAAAGTGGCAGCCGCCTCGGACGATATGAGAGCATGATTTATCACTGTAAGTACTGAGATTAAGTCATGTTCATGGAAGAAAGGCTATACTATTGTAAACAAGATAGAATGGAAAAATTCCATTACATTCAGTATCTAAAAACCAAAAAAGAATCTATTAAAAATATCTATATATCCTTTTCTTGTGTATCGAATTTATGGTTTCCTTTGATGCAAATCCAATCACCCCCAATTTGCAATTTCGGATGCCAAAGACTTCCCCATTGGTAGCAAATGCTTATCCATTAAGCAGAGGAAATTCTATTCCAAATTTAAGAAGCTGAAAGATTATGCCATTATTCTTTCAAGAACGGACCAAAAGGATTAGCTCCGCAGCTAATCTTCATACTTAGAAATTGTTACCGTATAGTTAGATGTCCCCATTTTTCACACTCATGGCTATTATATACAAATATCCATTAATGGTTTACCAAATCTAATATGATCTATGATTGTGATTCTTATCATATTTATTTCCATCTTTTTTATATTATACACAACTCTGCATTGAAAAGCCGAAAGAAAACTTCTCACAAAAAAAAAACGAAAGAAAACTTGAAATTCCCATGTAAGAGAGACATATACAAAAACTTACAGATAATCAGTTTTATAGAGAAGTCAAAGTAAGACATGTATAAATTCAAATGTAAAACAACTTAATTACATTAAATGCTTTCCAATTGTCTCAACCTCCTCCTCGTTGAAGATCTCATGATAAAGCACATTTTAGCCATCAGAAAAAAGTCCAAAGAAATAGAAAGTATTTAACATTAGTAAACATATATTGTTGTAATTTCTAACCTTACGCTTGTGTTTTTATGCAACGTCTAATGGAAAAAAGACATTTGCATGTGCAAGGATTAATTGTGGTTTGATGGACGTTTGTGTGTGTGTGTGAAAATGAATATACGAAGTGAATTAATCATTGATATACCTTTGGTATGTCAGTGATTTGATAAGGAAAGAATGCTACGATGAAGACGCAATGACATGGATAGTCTTTATGTTCAACTCCGGTATGAACTTTATCTGACTTTGTTTCTTACGCATTCATCATTGGGAAAATCAATATACTCCAACTTCTGCTCATCTTCTATACATTCCTCATGTTTAAATGATATTCTCCATTGTTCACTTTGAATTCTTGAGCTATTGTTAGTGTTCAATGATGGAGTAGCAATTGTGTTGGAAGTCATTTCTACACGCACCGAAATTCATGATCATGTTATGATAATAGATTGATGAAAACTTGAGAGTTGATTGGCGTTGAAGATTCTCTTACCATAAGATGGATTATGAGCAGGCTTAAACCTTCTTTTATTTTTTTTTATTTTTTATTTTTTTGTCGTTTTTTACAACACCACCAAAAGGTATAAGAAGGCTCTAGCTATTTCGCAAGGAAAAACCTCCTTTGGCTTTGGAATCATTGTAGGTTCATCCCACTGAACCTAATGTAGGAAGTACATCATATATGTTTGAAAGATAATAGATGTCACAAAATCAACATTATGTGTGTAACTTAGAACAATCTCAAACCTTTAATGATCTCCATTTAGACGCTGGCCACTCTGGACAGGAATCTCCAACACCAACAATAGTATCGAAGAAGACTGAATGAAGCACTGCAATCTTCATCTACAACATGAACTTTATCAGACTTCATTATTTAAGCATTCAACACCATGAATATCAGCATCCTGCAACTTCTATATATATATATATATTATATCAAATAGAGCGATTTGCATAGAATCATGATATTTTATGATTTGATATGGGTGTGTGTGTGTAAAAAAATATAGAATTGATACACACATTAATGTACTTTTGGTATATCGTTGATTTGATAGGCACATATCAATAAGCTCCATAATACACAATGATATTTTTATCCTCTTGATCTTCATCATCATCGTAAGCTTCTTCAAACTTCATGAATTACAAGGCAATAGAAAACAAATACCAACATGGTTAATTGGTTTTTTCCCCTTAATATAAGGGAAAAAACATAAACAAAAGACAGAAATTTATACAAAATCAAGAGAAAACTTTACTGAACCGGAAAATTACAAAAGCTTGGAACCAAAAACCAAATATCACCAAAAATAACTTACAGAAATCGCAAAACACTCCCAACTATTGTGACCATAGACCACCAACTCACCAACCACAAAGCATTGCATAACAGATTTAAATGAAAATTACATAACTTATGAGTTTTTAGAAAAAACATACCTCCATTGCAGCTCCAGATAGCCAAATCGGAGGGATTCACCATGAATTTGTAAGTTTGAGAGATGATCCATCAATTTCATGTCCCAACCATTGTCACCATAGACCACCAACTCACCAACCACAAAGCATTGCATACTGGATCTAAGGGAAAATCGCAATAATTAATAAGTTTGAGACAAATCATACCTCAAAAATTTTAGATTTAAAACATGATCGCCATAATTTCATATTCCAACAATCTTCACCATAGATTAACAACTCACCAACCACAAAACATTGCGTACCAGATCTAAATGAAAATTGTGATAGTTGATGATTTTGCGATAAAACATACCTCCATTGTTGCTCTAAATAGCTAGATCGAAGTGATTCACTGCGAATTTGCAAGTTTGGGAGATGATCCATCAATTTCAGATCCCCACCACTGTCACCATAGAACACCAACAATTAAGCATCGCATATCAAATCTAAATGAAATTTGAAGTAGTTGATGAGTTTTAGACAAAACATACCTCTACAATTTCAGATCTAAAACAATACTACTATAATTTCATACCCCAACCACCACTTCCATACACCACCAACTCACCGACCACAAAATATTGCATACTAGATCTAAGTGAAAACCACAAAAGTTGATTAGCTTGAGATGTAGATAGTGACACCTGCAAAAAATAAATTAATCCGAGTCGCATCTAAGGACACTGTCCTTAAGAGCTATTCCGCAACTACCGGCTAAGCAAGATGCGGCACTCCCTAGGATTAAATGGATTCTTCCTGCAAGATAGGGTGAGCAGAACAGAAAAATAATATAACTCAGTAGGTAGAGCAATATGTTAGAGGAGGAAGAGAAGTGCACGAAAACTCAAGTGCAGTGTGTTTGAGCTTCTCATGGGTAAGGCTTTATATAGATCATGGGAGCTTAGGCAAATGGAATATCCATAAAGCCACAAATTTAATTGGCTTAAAAACATTACGCATAAAACTGTTTTAGAATGTTAAAATTATAAATATCCTTGAAGAAAATCGTTTTGGAACCGTTAGCACATGCTCCATTAACTTTACGCATAAAACTATAGGGATTTCTTTGAAATTTCACCTTCCCAAAATAACCCTTTTTAGGTCCAAGTGCAAATAAGGGCAAAGGCAAGATGGTAGATGAAGCTTTACGTGAATTATGAAGCCAATACTGAAGTTGACCCTTCAATGATGATGGGTGAGGATGACCCTTCTTCAAAAGAAGGGCCAACTTTAGTATTGGCTTCCATATATGAGTTAAAAGAGCAGTCAAGTTCTAAATATTAGGCCAAGCAATTAAATTTTCTTATTAGCTTGCTTATCATGTCACTCAGCTTTCCTATCATGTCACACTGTTGTTGGTGCATTTGTTGATGTAGCATATAAAGGTCCTGTAGGTTGGGCTTAATAGCAGAGGATGGTTGGTTCATTTCTTGATGCCCATCCCTTTGTATCTCATGATGAACATCATTAGTGAGAATATTATAGTCAAAAGCTTTCACAGGTTTAATTTATCATCCTTCAGAACAGGCTTAATCCCATAGGATATTCACACTTCTAAGATGAAATATGTAAAGAACAAGCTATTGTTGTGTTGAGTCAAATTTTCTTTTAGCTTATTATACATGAGATTGGCCAAGTCCACTGGTTCACCATGCATGAGTAAGTAAATTAACCATACTCTATCATTAAAGACATCACTAACATGAGATTTAGGGGAGAAATTGGAGGCTAAGAAATACATAATAAAACGACCATTCTTGTACAATTGGGTCATCTTAATTTTGGAAGATCTGCCATTTTTCATTTGCCAAATAATCATACCAGGATTAGTGAGATATGTCACTACTTTGTTTAAATCTAATGACTGTAGGTTGGCAAGATAAGACTTATATGCACAATCACTTACAACAGATAGTTTAAACGATGATTGAAATGAATCAATAGTAATCTAGGTTCCTCTCACCATACAATCTCTTGAATTGCATTATGAAACATGAGCATACTATTCCCATACCAAAGCTCTAAAAGCTGGTTTCTTCTTACCATTAAGAGATAATGTATTATGCCTACTGCTTAAGACTTCATGCATGGGCATATATGGATTGTATGGGAATTGCCTTTTGAGAAGAATGGTACGTGGCATGATTGTTTTGAGGCAAAAGTAATATAATTCTCGGTTTTGAAATTTTTTTAAATCAAAAGCTACAGTAAGAAAAGGATTTGGGTTTTCAGTCTAATTGAAAATGTTCATTTTAGTACTCACTCTATTATGAGACATTATACAAGGCAAAAGCTTATACTCCAACAAATGAATGATGTTTAATCTCGGTTGAAACTAAGAATGCTCGGCAGAAATTGCAAGATTAAACAAGGCCAGAGAGAGAAGCCACCAGTGGCACTCACTACTAGAGAGGAATGGAGAAAAAATCTACAAATGATGGAAGTGGATGCCTTGGGATTTGAAAACACGAGCACGTTGCTTCATCCTTGTGTCAATAGCGCTCTGCAACGAAGGTGAGAGCACTTGAACTGGAGAAGGTGGTGGAAGAGTTTGAAGTGAATGGGCACAAGAGAAGATAGTGCAAGGTTTTGGAGAGAATGGAGGGAGTTGTTAAAGTGGAGAAGGGGTGGTAAAAGGATTAGGACATTCAGCAAAAAGAAATTGAGAAGGAAAATTTAAAAAAAAAAAGAAGACTATTTATATATTTTTTTAAAGCGTCTAGGCTTTTTGTACCTAGGTGCTTGAGCTCTTGGGTTGTGCCTTCAAATTGCACAACAAGGGCGAACGTTGAGGCCATATTTCCATTGCCTAGTGATAACTCTCCAGTTTTTAGTATATTTTTTATAATTTGGTGAGTTATCAATATAATTTTAAAAAATTATGAGTTTAAAATAGCAAATCTATCTAATAGTAAATCATAGCAGATAATAATAATTTAAAGTTGTTAGATATTTTCATTTTGTTTTATTTTGTTTCTTTTTATTTTATTATTTGTTATCTTGTTTTTTAAGGAAGTGATAGAGAGGGAAAATCCTTTAAATCAAGACTCAAGAGAAAAGGAAAGACTAAAAGGAAAGGAAAGAAAGACTAGGGCGGTTTGGCATTTATGGATATATTTATATATATACACCCATCATATAAGGAAAAAGAAAAGAAAGAAACAACACACATCTAGTGCACAAGCAGATAAGAGATCATCAGGAAAGAAAGAGGAAAATGCCATAGTGCTGCTGAGGATCGAAGTATCATCATGGAGGAATTTGATCGCAGCATTCTGTTGTTTATTTTCTTTCTTCCTTTCTTTATGCCTTTCTTGTATTTGAATCTTATTATGGATTTGATTAAAGCCATGTGTGGCTAATTCTCTGTAGATCTAAAGTAGTTATGAAATGAATTAAGGATTTGAACATGTTTGAACCATCTGTTTAATTTTAATTGTTTATTCAGTTTAAATTTTATTGTCTATTTAATACCTGATCAATAGTAAGTATGAATCTAGGTAATTGAGATTAACTTTGGAATAGAGATCTTAATTAGACTTTTAAACTAAGTAATGTGATATTAGAATTTATTTTAATTTGCCTTTAAGATAGGAATGTACTTACAAGACTCATATAATCATATTAGAGTGAAATTGTTCTCGTTAATGCCTCTTAAATAGCTATATAAGGAATAATATTTTTAATTTGAGAGAGAGTTGAAGATGATCGAAAGACATTACATCTATTTATACTCTAGATTATAAGTTAAAATTTAAATATATTTATTTGGATAATTAAATGCTCTAAAACTTAAAGAATGGAACAACCACTCTAGGTCAGTTGTGTTAATTAAAATTTTCTAACACATTAGATTTAATATTTTAGTTCATTTGAATTTGTATTTTCATTACTATTATTTTGACTTGCTCAATTTAAGAAAAATTTAGATTTATAATGCCTATTTACCTAGCAAATTGAGTCTCTATGGGAATCGACCTCAATTTACCATATACTATTTTCACAATCTGTACATTTGTGGTACATAATTAAATTTTAGTGGCATCAAATCTTTTGCATCATTGCCAATGACTCAAGGTAGTTGGTGATTAGAATTAGAAACCTTTTAGTAGTTTTAGCCTAAGTTTTTTTTAATTATTATTTTATTTTATTTTTTTAGTCTCTTTTATTTGTTTGTTACTCTTAGAAATTGTTTGTTTTTCAAGTACCTTGGTACTTGATGCCCAATAAATCTAAAACTACAAAAAAAACCACTTAGATAAGGAGCCTTGAAGAAATATTAGAGGTGACATCACCTACCAATCAAGAGAAGCAAGGTGCTATAAAGATGGTGCAAGATGAAAATGATCATTTGGGTGTCAATGACTTTCTAAGTAGGCAATATCGATGGTATCAGTTTGGAATTTAGTTGATTTGATTAAGAATGCTCCACCTTTTGCCAAATATTTGAAAGACCTCTGCACTAATAAAAGAAAGTTTAAACCCAATGAGTTAGTTCAAGTCAGCCCGAATGTGTCAGCATTGTTCAAACCC
>QFDD01017997.1:0-11296 GCA_006871305.1 Vachellia collinsii
AAAAGAAAAAAAACCGAACCAAAAAAACCGAATTGAGTTTGGTTCGGTTTTCGGTTTTTTTACTCACCTCTAAGCACTACTCCTGTATATATCTGCCTACTGTGGTTAGTTGCTACAAAAAATTTGGTTCTACCAGAGAGCAGCTCTCTCTCTCTCTCTCTCTCTCTCTCATAGAAGCATAAATCTGAGAATGGATGTGGCATCAGTGTTGCGCATGAATGGAGGCACCGGAGAAGCAAGTTATGCTAATAATTCCTTGTTCCAGGTATGTCTATATATATATATATATATATCTTCATATAAAATATGCATCTCCTCTTCTAAATATATTAGCATTGGATATTCATGATGTCCAGCTTTTCCTTATAATCCTAAAATGCTTTAAATTTTTTGGATAAAAAAAATAAAATGCTTTAAATTTCAAATTCTGCGTTTCCCCCTGTTTAGATTTGATTTATTGGGTTGCGTGATGATGTTTCCAGAATTTGTGGGCATCTTATTTAGATTCAATCGTAAGTTGAAATTAATTAGTAGATTATATCAGAGGGTTGTTTCCAGTTCAATTCAACCTGAATAAATTGGTTTGTTTGTCAACCACTTCTAAATCATTTTCATGTAAGTTGAAACAAAACCCCTCTCATACACTTACTTCAAACTGTGTAGAATCACTTTTCATAAGCTAATCCCAAATAAACTAGTTACCCTTTTGAGCTTTAACTACTTGGCGATTTAAGTTGTGACGGAATAAGTTTTGGAGGATGTGGACCTGAACTTAAAAAAAAAATTCAATAAAAAGAGTATGGGCTTCTGTTTTGGGAATTTTTCTTATTTTGCTTAGGCCTTTAGACGGGGCTTGTAAAGGTTTTAGATTCCATAGGAAAAAAAACTGGGTCCCCTTTCAAGAAAAGGTTTGGGATCCTGATTTTAATTTTTGAGTCTTTTTGTAACTGGTTTTTTTTTTCATTTTGTCTTCAGAAATTCAAAAATTGATAATGTTATTTTTACTTCATATTTAAGTTCCGTTTGATTCTATTTCAGTTAATATATAGATGCACATGATGAGTAACTTGTTTGTTACATGAGATTTAAATGATTTTTCTTTTGATCATAATGCCCCCGTCACATGCATCTAGTCAAAGTATGAAAATATAAGACTTTGCTTGCCATGGTTTTCCAACCACATTGCAAAACCCCTCATTAATTCATCATCTCTTTCTCATGGTTCATCGTAGTGGTGGAGAAGTTGGCTTTTCTTAGTGCTTTTATATAGGAAGGGAAATAATATGATGTTGTCATTAGCCAAACTATTTATATCCATGGACCTCGTGACAGTGATAAAGAAGACTACTTAAAGACATCTTCAGCCAAAACAAGAAGAGCTGAAGTTTAGACAGGCAAACTTATCTTTTATATTTTTTCACTTGTGATTGAAAATCAGATTTCACAAAAATAGAGAGAATTGATCTTCCTATCTGTAAAGAAAAATCATCTTTTATCAGAAAATCAGTTCATATCTCTTTTTTCAACCTAAAATACACCACTAATGGAAAATTCACATTTTCTGTTTCCATTCTTGCATTTCCAACAAACCGAACAGGGCCTTAATTTGTTAAAGATGTATTTTTTTTCAAAATATACCTTTATTTATGGAGAAGATGAGTGGGAGAGAATGGATGAGAAAAAAGATCAGAGAAACATATAATTAATTGTGGTAAAATTGAAAAATTGCTTTAAATTTTTAGACAAAGTTGCTTATAACATGAAAAAAGACATTGCTATCAGAGGAAAATAACATTGATATAAGAGAAAATGCTACTTATAAAATGGATCGAAGAAGAATTTAAGTCTTATGCTACCTCTGATCATTAATACAAGTCACTTTAACTAATTCATATGAATTAAGAAATGGTAGTTAACTCATTAAACATATTTTAAATTGAAAAAAATTCAAACTTTATTCATACTAAATAAGGCTTTGAATGAAAGAAAACAATACAATAAGTCATATTTAAATATTAATTACATGGCCAAAAATGGTGAATAACTAATTTTCACTCTCTAAGCAACTTATATTATAGACCAAGAATTTTTTTCTAGAAATGACTTGTATTATTGACAAGAGAGATTATTAGAGATCTTCAAGCAGTACTATTTCGAATACTGACTCATAATATATTTGGTATTGAAACAGAAAAAGGTGATGTCCATAACAAAGCCCATTAGAGATGAAGCTATAAGGTGTATCTATAAAGAAAGGCTCTCTAAAAGCATGGCAATTGCAGACCTGGGTTGCTCGTCTGGACCAAATACTTTGGTTATGACTTCTGAACTAATTGAAACTGTGGAGAAGCTTTGTAGAGAGCTCAACCATGAATCTCCAGAATATGTAATATTCCTGAATGATCTCCCAAGCAACGACTTTAACAGCATCTTCAAGTCTCTTCAATGCTTCAAACAAAACTTAAGTAGCCCTGATCAATGCTTCATCACTGGCCTTCCTGCTTCTTTCTATGACAGGATTCTTCCTGCTAGTTGTCTCCATTTTGTTCATTGCTCCTATAGTCTCCACTGGATGTCTCAAGTATGTATAGAAAACCACTTTCTCACTATTCCTTTCCATTCTAAAGGTAGGAGCAAGAATTTTATGTTATCGTTAACAGTGCTCACATTTTTATTGCCATGTTAAATGTTATTGATATTTTTGCATCTCCAGAAACATATGATGCTTAACATACTTCTCTTCCGCTAAAAACTTATGGTTCATTTTTTGCCTTAAACCCAACAAAATAGTGTTGGTTTCTCTAAATAAAAATAACGGTAGGATTCTTCCTGCTAGTTGTCTCCATTTTGTTCATTGCTCCTATAGTCTCCACTGGATGTCTCAAGTATGTATAGAAAACCACTTTCTCACTATTCCTTTCCATTCTAAAGGTAGCTAGGAGCAAGAATTTTATGTTATCGTTAACAGTGCTCACATTTTTATTGCCATGTTAAATGTTATTGATATTTTAGCATCTCCAGAAACATATGATGCTTAACATACTTCTCTTCCGCTAAAAACTTATGGTTCATTTCTCACCTTAAACCCAAAAAAAATAATCTTCGTTTCTCTAAATAAAAATACCCACTTTAACCATGTGTGTTCAAAAATATTCCGCTATAGAAATATTGCTTAATATGTGTAATAAATAGCAAGAATTTAGAAAAAAATATAAATTTTTAAAACAAAGTGGATTGAGGTCTTACATTAGACCAAATAAAATCCTTCTAATAGTTCATACACGTTTAGAACCAAAGGAAGTATTAAGTGACCTTTTCGTTTGCCATTGAGTAATTTATTTGTTCTCAATATATATTAAATTAACGAATTCTGTTTTGTCGGTACTGTGATGATCAATTCGTAGATAACAGAGCATTGTCTCTATGCTTTTTATATTTTATATGGATATGAATACTGATTATTAACATTATAATAATTGGAAAATACTCATATTTATATCAGGTATTATTTCTGCATCGTTTAACTAACTCTCTGTTTTTTTTTTTTCTTTTCATTACCATATAGGTTCCTAAAGGTATAGAAAACAATAAGGGCAATATTTGCATGGCAAGCGCAAGCCCTTTAAATGTACGTGATGCTTACTACCACCAATTCCAAATAGATTTTTCATTGTTTCTGAGACATCGTGCCAAAGAACTTGTTGAAGGAGGTCGTATGGTTTTTACACTCCTGGGAAGAAGCACTAGCAGCCCACCAAGCAATGAATCTGGCTACATTTTGGAGCTTTTAGCTAAGGCCCTCAATGATATGGCAATCGAGGTACACACAGATTTTATAATTTATTTGACTATATATATTTGTGAAAGTTAAATCACACGAAACTCTCTTGAACTTGGAACCATGTACAAAACTCAATGTTAAACCCCCCCCCCCCAGCTTTTAATACATGAAGATAACACCAACTACTACCATATCTCCCCTTAAACTTTATTTTTGTGGGCATATATTCCTCTCAAACATTGTTTGACACTTCCTCTGGTCCAAAACATGGTAAATTTTCTGGAAGGAAAGTGTGGTCCAAAATATAAGATGTTGATAGAATAATTAATGATTATTTTTTGCTTGTACTCCTTGTGAGAGTTTGAAAGGTGACAGACAATAAATGCATATTTGAAAATCATATTCTTTAATAGGTGAATTTTATCAATTTAAGACACATTAAATGATTCATGTGAATTAGTTAATAACTTGTTATATTTTGGACCAAATGTAGTATATTTCTTGACTACCCTTTTTAAACTTTGTGTGGATAAGTGGTGCACAAATAAATGTAACGTTTTAGGGGTTGATTGTAAAGTTTCAAAGATTAATGAGGCCATCTGTACATCGAGTGAAGTTTAGGTGGGTTACATATGATTTAACTATTCTTAAGCATACAAATTCTTCAAATAAGATAAAAGAATTTATCTTGGTGAGTGGTGTAGGGGATCATAAAACAAGATCAGATAGATTCATTCAACATGCCTGTCTACTTCCCATCCCCATCTGAATTGGAGTTAGAGATTAAGAAAGAAGGATCATTCACTTTGAATCACTTGGAGGCATTTGAAACAAGTTGGAAGGCTGCTTGCGGAGAAGAAGACAATGATAAGAGTGGTGGATACAAAGTTGCACAATTAATGAGAGCTGTGACTGAACCTCTTCTTGTGAGCCACTTTGGAGAATCTATCACTGAAGATATTTTTCATCGTTACCAACATATATTAGCTGATCGTACGGCTAAGGAAGAAAAAACTCTTAAGCTCAATCTCACTATATCTTTGACCAAATCAACTTGAAGCATCCACCGTTTACATTTTTCTACAATGTGTGTGTATTTTGGAGATCCATGTGTGTAATGAACAAATTATCTGCCAGTCTTCTTGTTTCATTTTAATAATCTTGCCTTTAAGTAATGTTGTATCCTTATAATTTGTGAGGACTAGAGTGCCAGGAGATTTTTCTATGTGCAGAACATTGTATGATTCTCGATAAAGAAGCACAAAAAATGCGATATATATATATGCGCTCTCTCTCTCTCGCCCCCCCCCCCCACCCTCCTCCTTCTTCTTCTCCTTTCCTTTTAAGAAAGGGTTAAAACCTCCAATACTACGATAAAAAGGTTCTAGAAAAAGGATAAAGGTACAAAAAATACTAGTGTACGCTATATACCATAGGCACTTTGAGTAAAAGAGCTCATGAAAGAGCTCATGGTTACATATGCTTGTGAAGTACATTCCAAGCTCGTCCAATTTAGTCTCAAGAATCTGCGTGTAATGCACTTTATAGGCCCCATTCCTTCTGGAAGTGGTTTGGACTTTGGATCATTACTAGCAATAAGGGAATTTTGGGTGGTAGTGGCCTTTTTCCACTTATTAGACACCTAACTTTTGTTGTTAGTGGGCTTATTCCATGTGTTAGTCACCTAATTTTTGTTGTTAGTGCGTTTATTCCATTTATAAATCACTTGATTTTGTTGTTCACGAGCTTGTTCTACCTATAAATCACTCAAATTTTGTTGTCAGTGAGCCTATTTCACATGTCAATCACCTAATTTTTATTGTTCATGAACTTGTTCTACTTGTTAATCACCTAACTCAAGGGAGATAATCTATGTGTAGGGTAGATTGATATAAATATTTTTTTGTACTTTAATAACATAAATAAACTCCCTCAAAATCCCCAAACTCATTCTCTTTCATTTAGCCTCATTTTATTACCTCTTTATCTTTATTATTAACTTAGTTTCTTGCTTGGAAATTCTCCCTTCGTACTCATGCTCCTACCCTACACAATTTGGCGTAAGGAATTCATTTTAAGCTTGGAATTACAAAATTCAAGCTCCTTCTTATCCAAACAATGGCTAAATTTATAAACTCTATCGTTATCATATTTCATGTAGCAGTCTTTAGACAAGACTTATTTATGATTTTATGATTTAGATACTCATTCCCCATTAGATTCGAATCTCCACTACAAGATATATCAATATCTAAGTATCCGATAGTACTTTAAATAAGATTATCTCAAGTAGGAAGATATATATATTGACAAAGAAAAAGCAGTAGCTATTTTCATAAAGTCATGAAAATTTCCACTAAGTAGACATCCATCACCATCCTTATACATAGCACTAAACAGCTCAATTATGATCTCATTTACACATCTTATGAAATTTTCATCAGAAGACGTCGAACAACCTCCTCTGGACAGCAAAGCCTAGAATGAAAACTCACCCTTTATACCACAATATTCAACATGTATGTAAAAAAATCACTACCTCAGATGAAGAAAATAATGGTGGAAAGGTGTTTAGAGCCTTACCTTCACCCAAGAACAAGCTTGCATGCCCAAGATGGCGCGCCTCCTTCAAGCTCTTCTCCTTCATTGTCTTCCTCTTCTCTTTATCCCCTCGTGATGTGATCTAACAAGCCAACTTATTAAATTCAAATAAGTCTTTACAAATTCTAAGTAGATTAATTACAAAAGCAAGAGCCATGAGAATTCCGCTATGCCCAAAAACAGCCACCAAAGCTTCGGTGGCCTACAACTAGAGCTCCGGTTATGTAGCTGCTGCCCAGTGCCAGCAAGCTACTGGAGCTCCAGTGGCTAGTGATGGTGCTCTGACGAGAATGCCTCATTCTTTTATTTATATATATATGAGGGATATTTTCGTCTTTTCACATGTAATCTCATAATCCCATTTGCTGATAGCTACCTATTAGTCATTTTCTTTATTCATGCCACCAAATGGGGTTTGGGAAATTCAAGTAGTATTTATCTGTCATTTTCCCAATATATAATGTATTTTATATTATCTTATTGACAAATAAAATATTTCTTTTACCTTTTTTTCATCTCAATACTTTTTACCAAAAAAAAGTAACACTAAATCCTTTTTTTTAGATTAAACAACACCTAATACATTTAAAAGTAGTATACATTTTTTATTTTTCATATCAACTTTCTATAATATTATATTTAAAATAACAATAAAATATTAAAACTTATATATTATTAAATTATATAGAGATATATCAATAAAATATTTTTACATTTTTTTTCCTTGCTAACAGGGCTTGGGCTCGGATTCCTAACCCTATTTACGAGCTTATTTTACTTATAAACTATTCAGGTTTTGTTGTTAGAGAGCTTTTGTCACTTGTCAATCACCTAACTTTTATTGTTGGTGAACTTTATTCTGCTTGTTAATCACCTAACTCATGGGAGATAATCTCTATGTATAGGGTAGACTTAATATACACACTTTTTTACACTTTAATAGCATATAGAATCTCCTAAAAATCCCCAAACTCTATATCTTTTATTAAGCCTTTTACTTACCCCTTTATCTTAATTTTTTACTAACTTATTTTCTTGCTTGGAAAGTCATCCCTCATTCTCATGCAGTTACCCTACACAACTTGGCATAAGGAATTCATTTTAAGCTTGGAATTACAAAATTCAAACTCCTTCTCATCCAAACAGTGGCTAAATTTAAACTCATCATTACCATATCTCATATCTCATGTAGATGCCTTTAGACAAGACTTGTGTATGATTCCATGATGTAGACACTCATTCCCCACTAGGTTCAAATCTCCCACATGTGACAATATCTAATTCCCAACAGTACTTCGAATAAGATTGTCTTACAGTAAAAAGATATCTATATTTAACCCAAAAAAAAAGTATCTATTTGCATTTAAAAGTCATGAAAATTTCTGCTTAGTAGACATCCATCATCATCTTTTTACATATAGCACTGAACAACTCATTTATTAGCTCATTTAGACACATAGTTGTTGTTGTTACCACTACTTTAGCTTTTAGGTACTCCTATGAAATTTTATTGAGAAGAAGTCAAACAACCTCCTCTGGATAGAGGTGGGAATAGAGATCGATCGTCACTCAACATCACTCATTTTGTGCAACCGGCCCGTGAGTAGACGGGCCGAGGGCCAGCGGCTAGTGTCCATTTAACTAAAAATATACTCTCATGCAGCTAATTAAAAAAAAACTTGTTCCTGTCTTCCAAAATGTTAACAAGCAATATCATCATCATCATCATCCATGAACACATAGGCTAAGAGCAATCTGAATACAAGTCATATATAAGAATGAATAAGAAAGACAAGGATGATTATGAAGACTTAAGAAGTGAAAGCAGAAGTCTGTGTGCAAAGTGATGAGAGAGAGGAGAGTAAACTGAGTCGATTCGCCAAGGGAGTGAGCACAAAGAGAAGAGGCAATGGTGGCATTGACAGGTCTATGCGCAGAGTGATTAGAGAGAGGATAGTGCACTAAGTCGATTCGCTGAGGGAGTGAGCATATAGAGAAGAGGCAACGGCTATGAGATCTGTGGCTTGAGCTCCGAGCTGGATCTTTGTTGAGGAGTAAGGTTGAGCGCGACTAGGTGAGATCTAGCAGCTGCTGCGGTGAGACTTGAGAGGAGCAACTGCGGAAGGAGCCCTTGCACCTGAGACGTTGAGGGAGGGGGCGAAGACTGAAGCTGTGAGGCTCTAGCAGAGAGGGGGGGGGGGGCGAAGACTGAAGCTGTGAGGCTCTTTTTAAATTACTTTTAAAAATTATTAAAAAAATTTTAATTTTTTTTGATAATATTTAAGTAAAAAAATAGGCAAGAAAATCAAAAGACAGTGCATTTACAATTTCTCTCCTTTCTCTCTTTTCTAAACTACAAAAGGCAAGTGAATAAATTTGAAATTAAAAAATGACTTTCGCGTTGATTTAATGTCCACTTCCTCTCTTACCAAGTCTTCAACAATCTTATCACTCTTGAACAAGCTTCAATGTCCCCTTTCTCTCTTTCTATACATTTGTTGTCTAATCATCTCAATGCAAAAGTCATTTTTTAATTTTAAATTTATTCACTTGCATTTTGTAGTTTAAAAAGAAGAGAGAAGAGAGAAATTGTAAATGCACTGCCTTTTAGTTTTTATACCTATCTTTTTACCTAAATATTATCAAAAAAATATAAAAAAACGAAAAATATTAAAAAACGAAAAAAAATCATTTTTAAAAATTATTAAAACTTTTGGAACTTGCGAGTTCCAAAAGAATTTTGACAAAAAAAATTCAAATGTCAATTTCGTTCACCACGTAAACAAATTTAAAGATAGTGTAGTATATTGGTAAATTTTTTTTGAAATATAAGTAAATTTTATTATTGTTTATTGTACGAAATGAAAAAAGCGGCGATGGGAGGGAGGCTCTCTCTGACTGTTGTTGTGACTCGTGAGGCTAATGTGCAGAGAGTAAAGGGCCGCGGTGAGGCTGAGACAGAGAGTTGAGGACGTGCTATCTCTCAGACTCTCAATCTATCTCTCTGACTAATAGATTGAGTGACAGATTGAGAGCATCTTACCCAAGCATTTTTTTAATAATAAAAATGAAAAAAAAATTCTAACGGAGTTAAACAAATCAACCAAGATGTGGGTTTTTTAGACTTGATTCATTTTCAAAAGTCAAAATTATAAGGGTGGCTTTTAATTTAAATGGAATCCCATTCATTTTCCTAACTCTACCTCTGGACAACAAAGTTTAGAATCAAAAGTCATCCTTTATCCCACAATATTCAACATGCACGTAAAAAATCACTGCTTACAACGTCCTTGACTAAACTCATATTTTAATTTTCTTCCCACAAGTCAGATTTTTTGCCAATCACCATTCTCTACTCAAAGACTCCCCAAATGCAGGAAACAATGGTGGAAAGGTGTTTAGAAGACTTAACTTCACCCAAGAACAAGCTTGCATTTCGAAGATGGCACCTCCTTTAAGCTCTTCTTCTTCTTCTTCTTTACGGTCTTCCTTTTCTCTTCAATTATCTCCCCCTTTCATCCTTTTCTGATTTTTTTCCAATAATGCAAATGGGGAGAGGTCATGCAGATGGTTGAGTATTTTTTCCGCTCCACACACACACACAATTTTACTAAAGGCAATTCTATCTAAAATATTTTTGAGCATTGAACGTGTACATTTCTTTCAACAAAAATTTAAGTTTTAATTCACCATTTTGTAAGGGATTGGCCATTGATGATGTGGTTGGCTGAGTTTTAGAAGGTGTGCGGAGGTTATGTTTAGTGTTTTCTTTTATCATAATAATAAAGGATGATGATATAAGCTGGTGTTTCTTTTCTTTACTATTGGCCCAATATCTTAGTAATCTGAAACTTGTCATCTCTTTGGTCATGGGTAGCACGTTGTGGGCATCTAGAATTGGGCCAAATCTTAGCCTAACTCCATCTAGGGTTGGGCATCAACAAGTCCTTATTACATGTACATATATATCTTACTCCATCTATCAGATCATTTCTAAGAAGGTCTAAGAATATTCACAAAAACTAATACGACACATGGACAGAAAAGGTGGAACGAAGCCCAACCCTAAATGGTAAATTCTCATCAACCACACAACTCATAGTTATACATATTTGTTTCAAACTTTTAATATTATTATTATTATGTATCACAAATATACCCTTTTTTTCATAGAAGTTTGAAATTAAAATACATAAAGATTATTAAGGATATTATAATTGTCAAATGATATATGGAAGATAACTCTGAAGATGTTTTCTTTGAGACAATTAACTTCAAGTTGATTATTTTTGTAACTATTTATCTTGTCTACTAAAAGGAAAATTAAAAAAAAAAAGGCGAGTTAAAAGGCCTGGTGGGTGAGGATGAGGATTTTGGCAGCCCGCCAAAGTCCACCAACATGTAGAATTACATTATTTATTAATAATTATCTCTCCCACACATTAGCACACATAATTATAATAGATCTCTTTTAAACTTTAGTTTAACATGTTAGAAGGGATTAGCACCTCTGATTGAATTCTAAATGGAGCTGGGAGATTATTTTAGGCCCCATTTGGTTCAACCCTATTGCACCTTGCTGTGGGGTGCAATGGTAATGCAATGCAATATTAATTACATGTCTAGTGTTTGGTTTAATTTTTAATCAAGATGCAACATGTTCTATTTTTAATAATTGCTTAAAATTAATATATAATATAAAGTCTATTTTACCCTTAACATAATCCTCATAGAAAAAATTGGCAAGAGCCTTCGTGGGCTTGTTGCCTTACTCTCTAGTTCAGGACAAAAGGAAAGGACTAAACACGACATTTGGACATGTAGGACTTGATCATTGCTTTGGTCACTGGTGACATTTTGGACTTCACGAATTGGGCCTGATATTAGCCCAAATCCAATTTTTGGGTTAGGGTA
>QFDD01018096.1:0-10114 GCA_006871305.1 Vachellia collinsii
TCTCAAGAAATTCTAGGCTTTCAAGGACTTGTTTCATCCTTGTTTTAATTTCCTGATCAAATGAACTAGCAGAAGCAGAGAAGAGTTTCCGTACCTTACTAGCAACACCAGTTTGAGTTTCTGCTCCAGCCTCCATCTTGTGTTTGTAGACTTGATAGTTAACCTCATCCAAGACATCCTCAGCATCGTACACAGCATCTTTCAGCTCACAAAGCCAGGCCTTCACGTTTGAATCACTGAACTGCCTATACTCAGCATCATCAATGACACTGTCGATGGATGTCAACACGATCTTCAACTTTCTCACAAGAGTCTCGTTCAATCCTCTTCCTTGGAAGTAATGAAGAGTTTCATGAGAAGCCAACCTAGCAAAAGCCACCTGAAGGAAGGAAGACAAAACAGCACCTCCGATAACTTCTGCAGCCATGGAAGGAAGAACAGAGTGATGAAGAAGAGTGAGGAATGATAGCGAAAGTCTAAT
Organism: Vachellia collinsii; assembly: GCA_006871305.1. Classification (NCBI taxonomy): domain Eukaryota; kingdom Viridiplantae; phylum Streptophyta; class Magnoliopsida; order Fabales; family Fabaceae; genus Vachellia; species Vachellia collinsii. The sequence goes on from QFDD01018096.1 coordinate 482, forward strand.
GCCAAGTGAAGATGAAAGCTAATGGCTTCTTGGGCTAGATAACTTGGCAAAGTTTCGAGATGAGCACACGGCATGTGGCCGACATCTTGGGACTTGGGAGGATGCTTTTTGACTTAACTGAACGCTGTTTATGTGAGTTTTCCTCCCTTTCATTTTCTTTTTCTTTTTTGCCCAACAAGCACACGCATTTACATTTGCTTTACAGATAATACTTTATAATGGTATTTAGGCTATGTTTAACAACCACTTCTGAAAATTACTTTTATATAAGTCGAGAAAAAACTCTCTCGTATACCCACTTTAAATTATGTGAAATCACTTTTCAAAAGCTGTTTCTAAACCCTCTCTTAAAATCAATTTGGGTGTACTATTAGTCATATCACGGGTGAATCAGTTTCTAAATTGGTAGGATACAAGATAAAATAGAGTGATTGATGTTTTACGTTTCGAATTAATATAAGATTTTATCAACTATTCTTTCTTTGTTAATATGAGCTCATCAAACTGTGAATGATTTGCCTTCATTCATCAACGTTAATATGTACTCCAATAACAATGACACCATCGTTCAGGCTTCCATCCTCTTCATTTTTCATATCTTAATTTAAAATATGATAGAGTGTATAAATTATAAATGCAATATTTTTCATTTTTCATATCCTTGTTAGTTTAGATGAATTTAAAAAATAATAATTTTTTTTACTGAAAATGGATTTAAAAATAATACTTTTTTTTATTTTGGGGCCACATCCACCCCAAACTTGTTCATTGGGATATTTTAATAAAAAAAATAGACATCTCAAACTTCTTTGCGAAGCAGTTTGAGAAATTTGTACTGAATTTATTTTTCAAGTAAACGACTTGAGTATAAATTTAAACTTGTTTACCTGAAGAATGAGTTTGACTGTAACATTTACCTAAATATTTTTAAAAATATAACATTATACTTAAAAAAAATACTTTCAAAGCATTTGGCTGAAAAAACCCAATTTCAACCGTAGGAGAGAGTCTTTGTATTGGTTTTCAGGTCAATCAATTTAAAACGCAGCCCAATGCTGCCAGACGCACGTACAGAGCAAGTGGCCGACATCTTTTGAATCGGAAATGACTTTTCGTGAGCATTCTTTTGACTTAAGTGAGGCTCGTACCACCATCCTTTCCTCTTCTTTTTTGACTTTTTCAGAGAGCTAAAGGTAAACATGCCGGGGAAGGAGGAGGATGAGTGAAATTTGCAAGTGATGGTTGTTCTTATCTATGTAATTTTTGTATCTTTCAAATTTTTTATATTTTGATTTTAATTTATTAAATTTAAAATTATTAATTTTAGTTCCTCAAATTTTATTTATTTTAAAATATTGTACTTTATAATCTAACAAAAATATTAATAATTTTACCCTTTAAATTTTAACAAGTTAAAATATTGGTCAATATTAAATTGATGCTAATGTTTAACTCGCTTCTTGTATTTCATCTCTCTCTGATGCTCATAATAACGTGATAAGAGAGTAACTATGATTGAATTTTTTTTTTTTTTTGACCGAAAAACTTTGATTGAATTTCACATTCTCATCTAACAGGTGGATTAGTTTCATAAAAGGAAGACATGATAACTTTTATATTTAAGTTAAAAAATAAATAATTTATATACATTTTCCAATTGTTTCGATCTGCCACTCTCTGTCTGTTTGCCGAGGGACTCGAGATGCGCTGGCCCTACTCTGACTCTTACTTTTTCACGGTGTATTAAAAATTGGACCGGATAGATTGGTTAGCCCAAAAACGACCAGTCGATAATCTAACTGGCCCTGTCAGGTTTATGACCCCGGATTTTTTGACCTGGGGAACCCTGTGTTATTTAGGATAAACCGGTTATAACTCTAAATAACCCGAAATAAATAAGTGATAACCCAAGTTAGGCTTATTTTTTAAAAAAAAAATTTTGATTTTTAGTTTCAGCAAACTTATAATATATTTAACTGAATTATTACTTTAGCTTGTTATCATATTGATGATTTTTTACTTTATTTTTTGAATTACTAAATCAAACTAGTACTGACTATTAGTGATTATATTTTAGTGTTTCATTATTTTTTTTAACTTTTTATCTTTTAAAAGATTGTAAGAATAAATATATATTAACAATATTATATTTTATGAGTTATGTATGCATCAAAACATTATATGTTTAATGTTCTTTTTATTTAAATATTTTGATATTAACTTGTTCATAATTAAATATGAGTATTCTTATTAAAGTAAATTATTATGGTATGATCAGTTTGATCCATAGGTTGACAATGATCTGATCTACTAACTTTTGACTCACTATTTTAACTGGTTAAATATGGGTCTAAGTTTTAATACCTTGCTTTTTCTCATTTAACCAATAGTTAAAAATTGCAGCTTCTCATCTCCAGTTCTCCCATCACTGAACGGTGTACCCTAAACTCGCTATCTACCTTCTAAGAGTCCTCCATGCCGACAATAAATAAACTCACTCTTTGCCTTCTTCTAGATATGTTTAGATTAGTGGTGAAAACTACATTCCCAACATGATTTATGATCTATGAAATAAGTACGTAAAAAAAATTTTATCCTAATTTATGTAAATGTGATTTCCTAACGCTTCAACATACAAATATGTAACTCCTTTGGTCACCCCTTCCCCTCCCATCTTTCCTCACGCTTCTTAGATGAGCCCCTCTTACTCCTCACTCCAGTCTTCAAAATCTTTAATCTTTTTTCCAGAGAAGTGAGAGACACGTCAACCTCGACTTCAGTTTATTGCAAAGTTCAAAAAATTGGACCAGGCATTGAACCGATCGAGGCAGTGGGTCAAGGGTTAATAGGTCAGATCGGGGTTAAACCGGGGTCAAACCTGCCATATTAAAATAATAACATTTAATTGAAAATATTAAAATATATTACTTTTAATAATGTTTAATTTCAAAATATTCATCTTTATCAGTTAAAATCTTTTAATCACTGTAATTAATAATCATTCATAATAAAAAAACATTATTAAAATTCATTCACCAATCATAAAACGCTAAGAATCAATCATAAAAAAATCATGTTTGTAGTAAAAAAAAAAAGGAAGAAATATCATATAGTTCTTCCCTTTGTCACTAAATATTCATAAAAACAGTAAACAAAAAAAGAAAGAAAAATTGCATTAAGGTCCCATACAAGAAAATTAATATCAGAAAGGTTTCAAAGGTTGCTACTGATAACTCATTTATTTGTCAATGGTACTCTTTTACTTGTTATTAAAAACCTTTTGAGACCTTTCTAATATTAATTTTTTTTGCATGGGACCTTAACATAATTTTTCAAAAAAAAAAGCATATAAAGTTTTGTTAAAAAAATTAGTTGACCCGGTCAACCCGGTTTTTTACCGGGTTGAGACCGGGTCGACCAGGTTGATTCAGGTCAACCCGGTTGCCGGTCTAACCCTTAAATGGATCTGGCCACCGGCCGGTCCAGTCCAATTTTTTGTACTACGTTCATTGCCATGTGGTAAATAAATATTGGTCGTGCACAGACGTAGTCTTGTGTTCTAAATTCGAGCTGCTCTTGTAGAATATGATCATGAGGAATGATGGTGATGTACTTTATTAGAGTTAGAGTATTAATAAACAATGAATGGAAGTGAGCCTCCAGCCTGTAGCAGTAATGTTTGATTTTGCAGAGCAGTTAATTGCATTATGCAGTACAAGTTGATAGCGTGGGGGGATGGCTCGCACCAATAATTGCGTTACATGTCACTGTTCATTTCATCTTTAATTTTTATCGTGATGAATGTTAAAATGAAATGAATAGCACGGTTATTTAATCGAATAAAAATTTTATTCAATTGAATGAAAAATTCATCTTCAATAAATTTAAACGAGGTTAAAGGATATTACGTTATGTTTTATATTATTCATTAAAATGCACCATTTTTTCATTCAAATAAAAATTTGTCTTCAACACAGAAAATAGTATGTTCATAACAGTAAACAATTAATTTAATGAAAAGTTACTTTGCTTGTATCTCCAAACTTTGTCATCTATGGTTGGCCAAAAAAAAAAAAACTTTGTCATCTATGCCTTGTTCTTAGATCATTCCTTCAATTTCCAACAACCAAAGACTATAGTGAAAATAAATCCTCCTCCTGTCTGTTGTAAATATTGTGTGTAGATATGTCAACGGAAAAATCCCACATTATTTAGAGGGTCTAAGTGAATATACAATAATATGGTTTTGGACCAATAAATAAATCAAGAGAAGGAGTGGGTTTACACATGATAAAGAATGACCGGAGACAAATCCGGCAATTTCCTCTACTCCTTTATATAAGTTAAGTGTAGACTAGGCACCTTTTCATTGAGGACTTTCGTGAAAATTCAAATATTATTTTGGAATAAAAGGCCTAACCGAAAATGCCATTATTGCTAGCCTGGAATGGAATCGAGACGTTGAAATGTTCAAACATATAAATGGGTTCTGTTAATAAACTTTTATTACCTTTAATATTATATATTACTGACTTTAAATTTCCTTCATTTCTGTATGAAACCAATTTTGTTAAGACCTTTTATGGATGCAAATGTTAAGAAATTGCCACTTTATTATCATTAGGCCGCCCAACGTTTAGAAACCGTCTCATTACTGTTGCAATGTTGTTGCCTTTAGAAACAGCAGGCAAATAGAAACAGAGTAAAAAAAAAATTTGACGCTCTGGTATTCTGGTCTCAATACAAATGAAGCTCTGGTTTTGGATTTGTTCATTTCTGTTCCAATTCAAATGGGTTTGGGCCATAATCCACTAAGGGTGGACCATCAAAAAATAATAAATTCTTTACTCTCCAAAAAAAAATCGATTGGCTCTTATATTTAAGATCAAAGATTGTAGCTTTAAAGGTGATGTGGTATCATGATTAACATGGATATCACTCTAGGCATATTGTACCCATGTTTCTCACAATTGGAAGAAGGAACTTCTCATACATATGATTAGAGTTCTGTGAACGAACTTCTCCTTTGTGATCTGTGAGAGGTTCTTCTTCTTCTTTTGCTCTCCTCAAGGGAAAATTGTATCTACGGGAAAGTACCCAAAACAAAAACTAATCAAATATTTGGAAAACAAATAATGTGCACACACAGAACAAAAAACTGTCTCCATTGGCTCCATTCAGCTGAATGCCATGGATCGAGGAGTTAAATGCCAGAGTATAAAATACTCTATAATTGCCCCTGACAGGAAAAAATGAGAGTAAATATTAAGAATTCATTACATATACACAAATGTTGCAATGTTTAAAGAAGTCGTTTGTGGGAATTATTACTGTTGTTGTTGTCGGGCAAACATGTAACGAGAAAAGGTCGTAGGTAACAATATAACAAGATATTGTTTTTGTTTTGGTGCAAGAACTTGAGTATAGGTGATGATCATAAATGGATATATTGTTGTAGATTACACTAGACATAAAGGAATGTGTGCGCAGCAGAAGATGGAGATTGCTGAGGGATATGGCTATAAAATAGTAACGTCAGGGATGTGAGCAATCTTTGGCCAATCTTGCCCTTTTGGTTTCCGGCACCTTTGTTTAAGCTCCGGAGAATCACAAAAAATTGAAAGGGTAGAAAGGGAACTGGGGAGGCCCTCCTTGGGCCAGCATTGGAGTCTCGGACAACTTGGCAAAGAGCATTGTAGTCCAACATTCTGAGATTGGAACATCTTGAGATTGGAAATTTTCCAAGAGAAGTTGGGAGTAGTCCTGGTTTAGGTAGACACTCCACCACTTCATCACCTGAAATTAACAATGAACTTAGAGAACCAAGATTATGCAAACCCCATTTCTTTGGACATGCAAACAGTTTTGGGCATCGGATGATATGAAGATGCATCAGCTTGGATTCCAAACCCCCCCCTTCTGGAAAGGGTTCCATTTGTGGACAATCCCTTATGTCTAGTCTACTAAGAGACAGAGCAAAAATGTTGATACGCTCCGATAATGATTTCAATTTCGGACACTTCTCAATTACCAACTCTACAAGACTTGTTAGAACATGGTTGCACCTCTCTGAAACAGAAATCATTTCCAGATTATTACACCCTCTAGCATACAACTCCTGAAGGGAATAGATCCAATGTGAAGGTTCTAAGAGACCCACAACTTCATTCTATTTTTATTTTACGAAGTGAGTCATGATGTTGCTTTAGCGGGAACTCCCAATCTGGACAATCCCAAATCTCAACCTCTTCAATAGAGGTGTTATTAATGGTATGCTCAATCTGCTCAAGCAAACTTAGGTTCCTGCATGGTCCACGAAAGCAGAGTGCTTTTAGAGTGGATGGGGTGCATTCCAACTGCACATGTTCACAATTTCCAAGAGTCAACCTCCGAATTAGTGGAGCCCATGGCACCGAAGCAACAAGTCGTGGGCTATCTTCAATAACAAGATCTTCTAAAGAAGCAAGTTTCTGGGGCAAATTCCCTTTAAGCTTTGGACAATCACTTATACAAAGCTCTTTAAGGCATGGGAAGGCCCTTGAAGCAATCCTACAATCCCATTCCTCCCAGTTCACCATTCGCCTAAACTCCAAGGTTTCAAGAGATCCAAAAGGAACAATATAAGAATTACCACCGAAAAATTCAGCACCAACAGTTTCAATGCCATCTAACTTTTGAATGAATAGTGACTTGAGAGATGGCAAAAGGCCTAATGATGGCAAAGCAAAACAATACTTACAACTTTCCAACTGCAAGGACACGATGTTGGACAATACTGTGTTATCAGCAAACCAATCTGGAAACCTTGAGCCCCCGTAGTACCTAATGGATAGTTTCTTCAAGTTTCGGTGAGGCTGGAGCTTCTCCAGCACATCCCTTTCGCTCCGAGAATCATCGTTATTGTTTTCATCCCATTGGAAGCTTAAGTATTCAAGGTGCTTTTTTTCTTTCAAGTTGGCTTTTAGTGCATCCTTCCCATCCACCACATTCTGCAACTCATAAATTGAAAGTTGCCCTTGAAGATTGAGTTCCCCTAGTTGTTTGATGTTCAGCTCATTGCATTCACCCACACAAAATGGGGTTAGATGAACTTGAAGATTTTTCAACTCTCCCAAACTTGGTGGAATCTTTCTCAACCCAGTGTTTTGCAAATATAGTTGTCGCAATTTTTTTAATTTATGTAAATCAGTGGGCAACTCATCCAAATATTTGCACTTGGTCAACTTCAATGTTTGTAGATTATAGAGAAGACATATTGACTTTGGAAGTCTCTTAATTTTAGAATAAGATAGATCAAGAGAGCGAAGGTGTATGAGATCTCGTATCAAATCAGGTATTTCTGTAATTTTGAAATTGGCAGCCAATGATAAAAATCGTAAGTATTTGCACTTACACACTTGATCAAATAAGATGGTGCTCGAAGTCCACATACTAAATGGGGGAAGTGGCATGAATGTTTGCAATTTTTTAATTTCTTGCAAATATTCAAATTGACTTGATTCTCCCAACTCATGAACCAAAAAGGATAAGTGACGGGTTTTTCTTGAAATATATGGCACCTCTTGAACCTCTTGCTTGAAACAAAACCCTCCAGATACAAAAATTGCCAGATCACTGACATTGTCATGCATAACAAAACGTGTTCGAAATGGATAAGATTTCTGAAAAAAAGACCTTGACACAAGCTCCTGGAAAGCTTCATTGCCTACTTCTTCAATTGACTTGTTCAATTGAGAGGTTTGTAGGAAATCTTGGGCCATCCACAATGCAACCAATTCCTCCTTATCGAACTCATAATCCTTCGGTAATAATGAACAGTAAGCAAAGCATCTCTTAAGATGAGAAGGAAGATAATGATAGCTCAAGATCAAAGCAGGAAGAATATTCTTACATGAAATGTTCCATAACTCACTTGTCAAGATGCTATTCCATTCCTCCCAAGATGATTTCCCGTACAGTAGACTTCCAATTGTTTTCAAGGCCAGAGGCATACCTTTGCACCTTTTAACAATCCTCCATCCAATCGCTTCAAGATCAGGAATTTTTTGAGGACAAGAGTCGCAAAATGCATGTTTTGTAAATAACAACCAACCATCTTCATCTGAAAGTGGATGTGGGTGATATATTTCATCAGAGCGGGCAGCTAGAGCAACACTCTCATTGCGTGAAGTGAGAAGAATTCTACTTCCTGCAGCCCCACACATAAAAGGCGCTAGAAGAGCTTCCCATGATTTATAATCATCACACCAAACATCATCAAGAACAATGAGGAATTTCTTCCCAGACAACTTATCCTTCAACTGATTATGAAGTGTATCTAGATCTTCTGTATCACCATTTGCTGCCATGATTTTCTTGAAAATTACTTTTGTCAACCTCAAAAAATCAAAGTCATCAGAAACACGTAACCAAACCTTGAGGTTAAATTCACTCTTAATCAGTTGGTTATGATAAACAAGTTGAGCTAAGGCGGATTTACCCAACCCACCCATACCCACAATAGAGATCACAGAGAAGTGTTCGTCATTTATCAACTTCCTAATGATAGTCTCCTGATCCTTATCCCTGCCAAATATTCCAGCTTCATCCACCAAAGCAGTTGTCGGTAACTTCGTGACAGATCCAACAACACCACCTTTAACTTGCTTTAATCCCAGGTCAATCTTTCTGTTCTCAAGAAATTCTAGGCTTTCAAGGACTTGTTTCATCCTTGTTTTAATTTCCTGATCAAATGAACTAGCAGAAGCAGAGAAGAGTTTCCGTACCTTACTAGCAACACCAGTTTGAGTTTCTGCTCCAGCCTCCATCTTGTGTTTGTAGACTTGATAGTTAACCTCATCCAAGACATCCTCAGCATCGTACACAGCATCTTTCAGCTCACAAAGCCAGGCCTTCACGTTTGAATCACTGAACTGCCTATACTCAGCATCATCAATGACACTGTCGATGGATGTCAACACGATCTTCAACTTTCTCACAAGAGTCTCGTTCAATCCTCTTCCTTGGAAGTAATGAAGAGTTTCATGAGAAGCCAACCTAGCAAAAGCCACCTGAAGGAAGGAAGACAAAACAGCACCTCCGATAACTTCTGCAGCCATGGAAGGAAGAACAGAGTGATGAAGAAGAGTGAGGAATGATAGCGAAAGTCTAATGCCAAGTGAAGATGAAAGCTAATGGCTTCTTGGGCTAGATAACTTGGCAAAGTTTCGAGATGAGCACACGGCATGTGGCCGACATCTTGGGACTTGGGAGGATGCTTTTTGACTTAACTGAACGCTGTTTATGTGAGTTTTCCTCCCTTTCATTTTCTTTTTCTTTTTTGCCCAACAAGCACACGCATTTACATTTGCTTTACAGATAATACTTTATAATGGTATTTAGGCTATGTTTAACAACCACTTCTGAAAATTACTTTTATATAAGTCGAGAAAAAACTCTCTCGTATACCCACTTTAAATTATGTGAAATCACTTTTCAAAAGCTGTTTCTAAACCCTCTCTTAAAATCAATTTGGGTGTACTATTAGTCATATCACGGGTGAATCAGTTTCTAAATTGGTAGGATACAAGATAAAATAGAGTGATTGATGTTTTACGTTTCGAATTAATATAAGATTTTATCAACTATTCTTTC
>QFDD01018143.1:8588-46755 GCA_006871305.1 Vachellia collinsii
CACTCCCCCCCAAAAAAAACGTCCCCCACCCCTCCCCCATCATAAAAAAAAAAAAATCCCCTATCCCACCCAAAACTTCTCCCACCCTTACAGGGTCTCCCAGTTTAAAAAAATTATTATTTTTAAATATTTTTTAACAAAAAAAAGTTATTATTTTTTAAATCATTTTAAATTAATTTTTTTAGAAAAAAATAAATCCCTACAAATTATTTTGATTAAAAAGATTAATTTAAATAAGTTTAGGGAAATTGTACATATCTCTTTTAGTCAAGGTTGAGAATGATACTTTTTAGTGACTGAGCTTTTAGTGATACCACTAAATGTTTCACATTCAACGGTAAACTTTCCGGTCACTTGTTAAAAATCTTTGAAAGGTAGGTATTTAAGTAGCAACGTTCAATATCGTTATTAAAAGTGTCACTTTCAATGATAATCTTTATAGTCATTGCTAAAGGCTTTATTTTCAACAAAAGCGACTATTTTAGTTAGTTAACCATTAATTAATTACTTTGAGTTTTTTCTCCAAACAGTGAAGTCGTTGAAATGGTTAGCTATGCACCACTGTTTGTTAACACAAACGACAAGAAGTAATGTTTTTTTATCCCTTTTTATTATAAAACTGTCATTTTACTACTCTTGTCCTTATTACAAGTTCATTTTAACTAATTCCCACATGCCAATTAATGACAATTAAATCATTAAATATGTCTTGAATTGATAAAACTTGTTAAATTTACCCTTATGAAAATTCTCTCCATCTGCATTTACAAATGATTTTCTACATCATCTTTCTCTTTTTTCAATATGAATTAAACAAGGGTAAAAGAAGAAACAAACATTAATAATTTTTTAAGTGAACTTATACTAGGGATCAAAAACTTCTCCAACAATGAACTTATAATAAGGACCAGAATGATAAATTATTGATATATATATTTATGAAAACTGTTATTAAATAATTATATATAGATGGTTGCCGGATGCTATCGTATTTGATTCTCATTGAAGTTATGAAACCCCAAGCTATTATTTGCAAAAAATATTCTCAGATTAAATCAAACATCACTTAACATCAAACAATAGCTAGTCCTACAATCACAAATTAAACAGCAGTGCACATACATAGATGATGAATACATGTAGAATTAAATCACAGATTAATTGAAGCAAGTAGGCTTAGTAAAATCTACTCATGAAGCATCTTACGACTACTGATGGCATTCTCGATTGTAGCCACCCGGGCTACAACCCGGAGCATTGGTTTTCCGGTCGCCGAGGCAGTCTGTATACTTTCCGCTCTGTGTTTGACAGCCAACTGAAGGTTGAGGGGTAAGGGTAGCGCTGGTTATTGGGATTGAATTTGACGCCAACATGCTCACGAATCGGGGATCCGAATCAAATGAGTCCGGGTCGGCTACATCGGCAATGAGACAGCGGTGGTCGGAGTCACAGGCGGCGGAGATGGAGTTGTTGGTAGGAGAGGTGTTCTGCCGCCGTGAAAGAGAAGCTGCCCTGCAATTCTGGGGCTGGAGAAGTATCAAGGATACAAAGAAAATGTGAAAGGCAAAGCTAAAAGATACCTTCATCATTATTGTATGAGAGTTTAGTTTTTTCCCCTCTTGCTTACTCAAATGTGTTTTTGATGTGCTTGAGGGTCTAAATACATTATCTCAAGTCTATCTTATAAAATATGTCTTCCGGTTGGTTGATTGTCGGTGAAGGCAAAAAACGGTTTGGTGAAGAATTAAAAAAAGAAAAATGAAAATAACATATAGACACTCGTATTGTGAATCCGTGAGCAGAAGAAGGTACATGAAAAGGTCACTGGAATACTAACAAATTGTAGCAATAGAACGGGACAATACTCTCGTGATAAGGATGAGATAAAGTTTTCCTGCTAAGCAGGGATAGAGCTAATTATATATGGATGGTTCAATTATGACATGGACAATAATTCAGATTTTTAGTGAGTATAAATTCTAAAATAAAGATAACCACTTTACTATTATTTCTCTAAAACCATGATTTTTTTTCCTTTGAAAAACCATTATTTTAATAAGATTAAATATAAAGCATTCAAATATGAAAATCCAGATATTTAGGATAAAAAATATCTCCTGCAGTGAACTTAATTATAATAAGGACCAGAATGATGCATTATTGATATATACTTGTGAAAAATGTTATATAAATGATTATATATAGATGGTTGTCGGATGCTATCGTATTTGATTCTCATCGAAGTTATGAAACTCCAAGCTATTATTTGTAAAAAAATATTCTCAGACTCTAGTGGAGTAATATATTTGAACTCAAAACTTCAAGCTCCTGTTTATGTTGTTGCATCTGCAATTGCTTGCTAGGGGTGGAAACAGGCCAGACCTGTTTGGCAGGAGACAGGTCTGGTCTGGCCTGTGGCCTGTACACAGGCCATTTTCTGAGCCTGGGCCTGTTTTCAGCCTGGCCTGGCCTGTGGCCTGTTGAAAAGCCTGTTTTCAGGCTAACAGGCTAAAGGCCGAAAACATGCCTAAATCTTGTTTTAAATGGTGAACGAGTTTGGATGTTGTTTTAAAAATAAAATAAAATCTTGCGTAAATCTTGGTCTTCTTCAACAAGAAAAAAACAATTGCTAAACTCGTTCAAGTTTGGCATATTAATAAAAAAACCCTGCAAAAGGCTGCATCAATCATGTGGTGGTAGAAAAATTTTAAATCAAACTCGTTCACACCTTGAATGAGTTTGGTATATTTTTTTTTAAAGAAAATTAAAACTCGTTCAAGATGTGAACGAGTTCAGAGAATATTCCCGTAATCTCATTGAACTCGTTCTTAATTTAAACGAATTCAGTACAAAGTTAAACTCGTTTAAGTCAAGAACGAATTTGATTGTACCATACTGGTAAATTTTTTGAAAAGTGTAGTATATTGGTGTTTAAATTTACTGTTTGTAGTATTATTGTAAAAAATCCAAATTCAGTCACAGCTTTTGATTTCCCAAAGTGATGGATCATTTTTGAAGATAGGGACATATTTGCAAGAAAAATTCATATCCTTGCGATTTTCAAAAAAAGAAAAAGAAAAATGATCCCTTGTATTATTATAGTGGTGGCATCAATATCTAACATAACATCACTTGAATTGATTTCATACTTTTCGTTTGCAAGGCCCTCGACCCATTTTCAAATGAATATGTTTTTTTAAAAAAATAATTAATTATCAATTCATCCTTATAGTTTATATCAATATGTAAATTCAATTAGTTATAATTTAAAAAATCTAAATTATTTCTATAGTATAAAATTACAGACATTGTTAAATATTAAATGTTAACATATTTTTTAACGAAGATTTAAATAGCTCTTCCATTAAAACCAATATGTGTTGGTAAAACATCCATTGTTGATTATAAAGCACTATAAGTGAATAGAGGGGATGAAACCCATGAACCCTAAATTTTCATCAACCGATGAAAGCCCAATGGATTGGCACTCAGCCCAAATAAGCGTGTCTCCTATATTTGTGTAAATAATGTTCATGAACTTGATAACAACATATTTTTGAAGTCTATAATTTAGTAAAAAAATTATCATTATTCAGTGTACTAAAAAAACTATCATAATTCAAATGTTGGAAGTACCTCTGCCAGCGAAGACTATGTATAATCTTTTCAGTTCTTTATTTGTAATGGTAGTATTTAGGAAGTTCAATGATCTCCAATAAATATTATAATTTCAACATGCAAGTCTCACTCCTTGTAATTATCCCTACATTCTTGATCTATGTCTGCCCTGACATGTCCATAAATATTTAAAAGTGTGTTTAATTAATAGGACTATATCAACTAATTATAACATAATATATATCAATATAAATTTGATATAAATTTTAATGCTAACGGCAAGTGAAATTAATCAACCAAACTTGGTGCACAGATATATCAATCATTACAAGCCTTAGATATATATATATATATATATATATATATTAATCAAGGAAGCCAAAATCAATTCAAAGTGAGAACATATCTCATACACACATGGTGGGTGGCACATGCAGTGTGAGATTAATAGAATAGAACCTTCGTTATTGCAGAAAGATTATATATGTTCTTGATAGGGTTAATGAATTAGTCTAGCAATATAATCCAAAAATATATTTTGTATCGTCACATGGAGATGAACCTCTAATTTTCCCTTCCAATCCTCTATCCTTAAATCTTTTACTATTCTTGCCAGAATAGTCTAAATTTGACTTCTTTGAAAAATAAATTTTTTTATTCCCTTTTTATAGTATCAGACTATTCATATCAAAATTTAGCAATTTAAATTTCGATTTAACATTTGAAAATAATTTTATAAAAAAAAGGAAAATCTGTTTTGGTTTAGATGTTGATCCAACAAAAATAAACAGGGAAGAAACTCCGCACTAGTTAAAAAAAGAAAAAGAAAGTGGGACACACATCTTACAACTATATTTTTCGTCTCTCCTCTGTGTGAATGGCCTAAAATTTGTTCAGTTAGATGATTACTCTTGAAGTCTATTTTTCAGTAATATTTTAAAATATTACTTATGTCCATTTTATGCGTTCTGCAAAAACAAACATTTTTCTTTGAATAATTAGGTGTGGGGACAAAGTTTCTTTTTGGTCTTCCTGTCATGCTTCACTTTTTCACACCACTTTTACCTAAACCCAATAATGGTCACCAACAAATATTATCAATTCAACTATATCTTCATTGAAACTCTGACTACCCCCTTTTTTATATGTTCAATCGTATTGTCGTTGAGCTGGAACGAATGTGAATGTGCGGCTTTTATACTATAATACTGCAAACAGTTAAATTTTTTCCTTAGATGCTACACTTCCAAAAATATTTCCTTTTAAAGGGCGAGTTCAGTACAATTTATATTTTTTTTTTTTCACAAATAACGAATGTGAATGTGCTGATAATCGTGGGGTAATTTTCTAAAATTACTGTTGAAAATGTCACTTTTAGTTAGTTATCATTAAAAGTTTTTCTCTTTTTTTTTTATCAAAAAAAAATTAAGAGCTTTTTTTAAAGGGAGGATATTTTTTAGTGATGTCGCTGAAAGACTCACATTCAAAAATAACTTTTGTAATTACCACTGAAAATCTTTAAAAGGTAAATATTTGAATAACAATATTCAATATCGTCGTTAAAAGTATCACTTTCAGTGATAACTTTTAGAGGATTATCCCTAATAATCTTATTTTCAACTAAAAGTGATCATTTTCAATTGTTGGAAGTCTTTTTTATTTTTCTGTGGCATCACGGGCTAATAATGGAGCTTTAGATTTTGGATAAAGAAGCATAATAAAGTTCTAAGACTCGTTTTTTCCCCTAAATTGAGGGGGCAAATGAATTATGGGTACGTTGTTACAAAACACACACACAAGTATGTATGTATATATATTTATGATTATGATACTTGAATTAAGAAATTATCATCTTGGTCCAAAAATACGCAAAATTCAAGAAAAACATGGTCTGGTGGCTTTCTATTCGTTCTGGTAATTATATATAAATTTATTTCAGCAGGTAATTATAAAACTGATACCCAGTCGAATGTATACATAATTAAATTAACATGAGAAGTTAATCAACTTAGATCGGCAAGGATTAAACCAACCATCACTTAACATCAAACAATAGCTAGTCCCAGAATCACAAATTAAACAGCAGCGCACATACAATCACAAATCACAGATTAATTGAAGCAGATAGGCTTAATAAAATCTGCTCATGAAGCGTCTTACGACTACTGATAGCATTCTCGATCGTGCACATCCCTACAACCCGGAGATCCTGGAGCTCTGGTTTTCCGGTCGCCGAGGCAGCTTGTATACCGTCCGGTCTGCGTTTGACAGCTAACTGAAGGTGGAGGGGTAAGGGTGGCTCTCGTGATTGGGATTGAATTTGACGCCAACATGCTCACGAATCGGGGATCCGAATCAAATGAGTCCGGGTCGGCCACATCCGCGATGAGGCAGCGGTGGTCAGAGTCACAGGCGGCGGAGACGGTGTTGTTGGTAGGAGAGGTGTTCTGCCGCCGTGAAAGAGAAGCTGCCCTGCAATTCTGGGGCTGGAGAAGTATTAAGGATACAAAGAAAATGAGAGAGGTAAAGCTATGAGATATCTTCATCATCGCATGAGGGTCTAGTTTTTCCCCCTCCTGCTCACTCATACATGTTTTTGATGTGCTTGAGGTCTAAATATATCTCGAGGTTTGGTTCATTGTCGGTGGAAAAAAAGAAAAAAAGCGGTTTGGTGGAGAATTAAAAAAAATACAAAAAGGAAAAAGTACATGAAAAGATCACTGGAATGCTTTTGACAAAAAAAAAAAAAAGATCACTGGAATGCTACCATGCTTTTTTTTTTTTTTATGAAAAGGAATGCTACCATGCTGCCAAAGTGCAGCAATAGAATAAAGATAGTCCCTTCACTGTTATTTCTCTAAAAAAATGATTTTTTTCTTAGAAAGACCATTATTTTAAGAAGATGAAATATAAATCGTTCAAATCAAATATGAACAATCAAGATATTTGGGATAAAAATTTTCTTCAACAATGAACTTTTAATAAAGATCAAAATAATATTGATAAATAGTTGTATATAGATGGTTGTGGGATGCTATAGTATTTTATTCTCATCAAAGCTATGAGACCCCAAGCTATTATTTGCAAAAAAATATTCTCAGACTCTAGTGGAGCAATATATTTGAACCCAAAACTTCAAGCTCCTCCTTATGTTGTTGCATCTGCAATTGCTCACACAAGTTCAACCGACAAGAAGAGTTACATAAAAGTGAAGGCAATTGCCCGTTTGGAAAACTGTTGGGGGAATGACTTTTGACAAAATGCATTTTTGAAAAAGGAGTTTTGATCAGAATATATTTTGGCAAGTCATTTGGAATCTAGCCTATCCAAACATAAATGCATTACATAAATGCATTTTGGCATAATGCATTTATGTTTGGATAGGCTAAATTCCGAATAACTTTTGGTAGAATGCATTTATGTTTGAATAAATATTGGAAAAGTGACTTTTTGAGGAAAATTACTTAAAAGGGCATGAAGATCATTAATACATATACATTATTTTATATATTGTGTTAAAATGAGAAAAAATAAAATGATAAAAAAATGGAATAAAAGAAAATATATTTACATTACATATAATTGAAAAGTAAAATAGGCCAAGTAATAATAATATTACATAATTAATTAGATTGTAAAGTTTGTATGATTTGATCTCTAATTTTGTTACGAACGGGATTCATTTGTGTTGAAAATGATCTTACATTAGCCGAAGATTCCTATGACGCGTCTTGTCACGACGAACATGTGAATAACTAGACCATGTAAGGGTGAGCAAAAAAACCAAAAACAAAAAATCGAGTTGAACCGAATTATTACATACATATATATTATTTTATATAATGTGATAAAATTAGGAAAAAATAAAATGATAAAAAATAGAATAAAGGAAAATATATTTGTATTACATACCATTAAAAAAGTAAAATTTTATTTCATAATTTTTATAATTCAACAATAAATCATAATTTTTTTTTCGTTACATTGTCTAAGTAATAATTTTTTTCGTTAATTTTTTCGTTATAATTCAACATTACATATAATTAAAAAGTAAAATTATCAAAGTAATAATAACATTACATAATAATTGGATTTTGTACAATTTGATCTTTAATTCTGTTACGAATGAGATTCATCTGTTTTGAATATATTTAATAAACAATTAATTATTAAATATTATTATTACATATATTATTATATTTTTTACAAATATCATTAAATGTTATTATAATATATTTAAAAATTATTATATTATATTTAGATTAATAAATTATTAAATATTTTCGGTTATTTTAGTTAACCAAAAAATCGAACCGAAATAATTCAGTTATTTCGGTTCAATTAAGTTTGAGGTTCGGTTTTATTTTTAAAAGTTTTTTGGTTTTTCGGCAATTAATTCGATGAGGCTTATTTTGGCAAGAAATTCAATTGCCGAACACACACATATAGGTTGCAACTTTGAGTATACCATGTCACGACTTAGAATTTTCACATCTAAATCGTGACCTAAAGTATCGCAGGTCAATTTGAAATGCATTCTGGACATAAAAAGCTTTTTAACTTGTTTGAAATTAGCTTTTAAAAGTAATTGTACGTAATTTAAAGTAAGTATATAAGAGAAGTTTTGTCTCAACTTACATGTCAGAATGTATTTTGGAAAAATGTGTTGCCAAACAATCCTCCTTCTTTTGGAATGCATTCCTCTTTTAGGAATGCATTTTGGAGCTCCAAAAGGAGTTCCCAAACATGCCATGATGATACTTGTTTCCAACCTCAGAAATAAAAAAAAAAACTGAGAATTTTTGTTATTTCCCCTCATTTAAAATTCAAAATATTTCGTAGGTTGTGAACTTCTATGACAATCATGCAACTTTTAAGATCAATTTCAGTGGGTTAGACAAAAATACCATATTATCTAACGCAACAAAGACAGTGCTCACACCTACTTTTGTAAAGGACGAGAACTCCTTTGAAGAGTCTGCAAAGGTACATTACACACACATTCTTCTGTTTTGTTTTTTTTTTTAAGTTGTTGCTATATTAAAATTGGCCTGTTAAAATGGAGTTCATTTGAAAATTGTTTCGTACATACATTGTTTTGTGTGCGCACTCGCGCGCAGATTACTTTGGTGCAAAGTCTCGGAGAGAATGGAAAGGACATGACTTTCCAACTTCCTCCAAATTCAGTCACAGCTTTAGCTTTCCCAAAGTGATGGATCATTTTTAAAGATAGGGACATATATGCAAGAAAAATTCATATCCTTGCGATTTTAAAAAAAATATAAAAAATGAGCCCTTGTATTATTACAGTGGTGGCATCAATATATAACATAATATCACTTCAATTCATTTCATGCTTTTCGTTTGTAAGACCCTCTATAACACCCTTAAGTTATACAATCTATTGCGCATTCAGAAACGTTATGATTTAGACAAATCAATAATTAAAGCCCATAAATTAAAAATTTTATCTTAAGCATTGGGCTATTACTCATTTGGTATTTTCAGATTTTCAGTCCAACTTTAAAAAAGTATAACTAATTTTAGAAAAGTTGTATGAGGGCACTCTAAAATTCTTTTAAAAGCTCTTGTAGTCCTTCACATGAGAAAAATATGATTTTGACCATAAAATATGGCAGTTAATACAGTTTACTGATTTATTAAACCCTCTTTATTTTACTAATACACTTTGTGCCTTAACTTTAAAAATTCATAACTTAATCTATAGGGCTTCAATTAACCTCATTTAGGACTTAATGGAAAGCGTCAGGTGTCTATTTTATCCATAAAAATTATCATGAGCAATAAAGATCATGTACTCTACTTTAACGAGTCAAACATCAATCACACCTTGAAAACTGTTCAATCTGGACAGTCATGATCATGAATATTAAAATCATACTTTTTAAGGCTATATTTAGGCATACAATCACTTATCATTCATCAATATACATCATATGTACATGCCAATGCCTCATATTGAATTTACACAACTTATAAGAATTGCTATACATTTAATGACCTACAACAAAATAATGCCATAGAAACTTATCTCTCTTGTTTTACTTACCCTTTGTCTTTTATATTTACTTTTCTCTTGGAAGCTTATAATCTAGTATGGTTGGTTATTGATGGGTAAGATTCAAAGAATTCCAGTAGCAAACAATTACCATTCAAACAATCAAGTTATATTTCCATCATTTAACTCATTAACAAATAACATTGCTAAGGTTTACATATAATCAAGAACATGCACATAAAACTTAGAATTGTCAATCATGGCCATGAAACAATGTAAAAAGTTATTTAACACGTTCAAGATAAAATAACTATGCAACTCATGTCAATCTAGAAAGCATAACAAAAATATAAACATAATTTAATTACAAGAATGAGTAACATTACTACCTTTAAGCTTTACTATATATCTTCCTCTCTTGCTTTCCTTAATTCTTTTTCCTTTCATATTAGAATCTTCTTTGATTAAGCTTCCATTCTCACTTCCATAGTGTCCAATGGTCCTAGCTAAATATTTCACATCAATTATTAAACTTGTTAGGAACAAAAAAATCCCTAACACCTCATAACTCAACTAACTTCTCAATGGTGATATAAAGGAACCTTTAAACATTCCTTCCAACACCTTTTAAATTGATTTACCACCTTTTAAGCATCATTTACTCTCAAAACATTCACACTACATATTGATGCTTATAATATTTTCAAATTCAACAATCACATTTACATTTTCATGTCCAAAACCCAAAAATAGCACCACGCTTGGTGCACCAGAATTTCAATCCAGAACCAAAAGGAAAACTTGACAGATTTCATCCCCCACTTATAATCCTAAATTTCCAGTTTTTCCAAGACTTTTTTCAGCTTTCGAATGCATATATATACACACACATACACGGACACACTCATGCTTGCATATATATATATATATCATAGCACTTTTGAATGCTCCTTTGATTAATCAAGCTTCTCACTCGCTCAGCTTTCAGCTCCATTTACAACGCAGGTATATATATTTACACTCACTGCTTATATATCTATGTATACACAGATACGCTGTGCATGTATACACATACACACCTCACCGCAGGCTTTATTCTGAACTCCACCACCAATTCCAATGTGTGTATATATCCATTCACTCTCATAGCCTCACATTTACAAATAAATATATATATATATATGCCCAGATACACACGCACATGTACAATATACATATATTTCCTTCTCTTCATCAGTTTTCAAAATCCCGAGACCTCTTTTCAAGAAAACAGAGACTCCTTGCTTTAGGTACATCAAGACCAGCACACAAGTAGACACACGGCAGCTCAAATGACTCAGGATAGAAAGGAAAGATCAACATTTGCTAAAAAAAACAAAACAGCTCCTCTGTTTTCAGTTCAGCACTGCCGACACCACCCATAGCCATGCATTAGCTTGGGTTGACTAAAAATTAAATTAGAAAATCAATATGCATACTTTTATTCAATGTCTCCTGGAACCAGGCTTCATTTTTCTTTTCCTTCTGACACTAAAACCCAGCTTAGAAAATTGAAGCTTTGTTTTCGGATTGTTCAGGACCCAGAGGAAATGACATGCACACTGAAATAAATCACTCCAATACTCATCTATGATCATTATTCAAGCATGAAATAGAAGCTAAGAGCCCATCCTTCGGAGATTAAAGAAACCCGACACAGTGAAATAATAAAAACCTGAAGAACCATCACATGCAAATCATTATCCAGCTTCTAGAGACACGAATCCGAACATCCATTAAGCTAATCAGTGAAATTACTCCAATTTACCTCTGATTTCTTGACATATTCTAAGCTCAGAATCCACCCCCAAAATGCAACCAGAGACGGAAATGGAGGAGCAGGACTTACCTGAGTTAAAATCCATAGCTGCATGTGTTTCTCCAGCTACTTCTCCGGCGAGAACCTCACCTTCACTGTCTCTCTCTCTTTCTCGATGTCCCTCACTGTTCTGGCTCCACGGAAAGACGAAAACGAGAATGAATAATTGAGTGAGGTAGGTGAGGGCAGGTGCTACGGGCTTGAGGGACGAGAGAAGTTTAATGAGCTATCACATGTGGGGCATATGTAGAGGCATATGTAGAGATGGAGGGAATAACTATTTTACCCTTCTAATATTCACTATTTATAAGATGATCCTTTGTTCATTATAATAAAATCCCACAATTTCTCAAATTAAATCATTCATGTTAAATAGAGATTTTCTTTCCCAACTTGACTCTCTAGCCCATAAATTAATTTTTCAAAATTTTTTGTCTAAAATTTATCTCCTTACTATTTTTTTTAAGTTTTCCCGAAAAATAGAAATAACTTCCCAAAATAACTTTTGACTCCATAATTTGTTTTTGAGGCATCTTTATTTTCTCACTAGCTTATCAAGGCCTCAATTATATCTTAAAATCTAGCCAAATTTTTTGGATATTACACCCTCAACCCATTTTCAAATGAATATGTTTTTTAAGAAAAAATAATTAATTATCAACTCATCCTTATAATTTATATCAATATTTAAATTAAATAAGTACTTATAGTTTAAAAAATCAAAATTATTTCTATAGTATGAAATTCGAGGCATTGGTAGATACTAAATGTTGATATATCTTTTAACAAAGATTTAAATAGCTCTTCCATTAAGGCCAATCTGTGTTAGTAAAACATCTACGGGAGATATAAGGCACTATAAGTGAATAGAGCATTCGAATGAAGAACCTATCTTCAACTCATTTGAATAATCTCTTAAAATAACACTTAACATTAACAACTATGTATTAGGTATTGACAAATTTAGCATAGGAAATAACGACAAACCAGAAAGCGTGTATCAGAAAAAGCTTAAGATGATAAAAATAAATTGAAACAAGATGTACTCTTTAACCTGACTTGAGAAGCTAAACAAATTGTTCATTCGAATGAACAATTTTTAACATGATGATTTGGAACAATGTCTATATTTGTTTGACGAACACCTATTTTGTTGTTTTTGGAAGAACCTCCGAGAATAGCGTCAGTGACCGCTCTGCTTGTGTTTGGCCTCATCCCTTCAATCTTTGCCTATGCTTGCAACTTCCCAATCCAGAAGTTTCTGCAAGCACAGAGTGTGGTGGCCTCAAGTGCCTATATATCGACGGTGACAA
Source organism: Vachellia collinsii (assembly GCA_006871305.1). NCBI lineage: Eukaryota > Viridiplantae > Streptophyta > Magnoliopsida > Fabales > Fabaceae > Vachellia > Vachellia collinsii. The sequence goes on from QFDD01018143.1 coordinate 21,397, forward strand.
TGGTGGTTCATCTGGTGTTGAGCTAGGTGGTGGTATTCAAAATGGGGCTTGGATTGTTAGGAGAGTCTTTGGTTCTGAGTATGCCGTGGTAGATTGTGGTAATAGGTCAGTTTGTATGTATTGTGAAGACATTCGAATAAAAATTGGCATATGAAAGGAGAAGAATATCTATACATCATTCGGATGAAATTTTTTTCATTCGAATGAAAAATCTATTTTCAATACATTCGAATGAAATTAGAAGATATCACGTGATATTTTTTACTTTTCATTCAAATGAACAATTTTCTCATCTGAATGAAAACTCCATTTTCAATACATTCGAATGAAATCAGAAGATATCACGTTATATTTTTGTACTTTTTATTCGAATGAACAATTTTCTCATCCGAATGAAAAATCCATTTTCAATACATTCGAATGAAATTAGAAGATATCACGTTATATTTTTTACTTTTCATTCGAATGAACTATTTTCTTATCCGAATGAAAAATCCATTTTCAATACATTCGAATGAAATTAGAAGATATCACGTTATATTTTTTACTTTCATTCGAATGAACTATTTTCTCATCTGAATGAAAAATCCATTTTCAATACATTCGAATGAAATTAGAAGATATCACTTTATATTTTTACTTTTCTTTCAAATGAACTATTTTCTCATCCGAATGAAAAATCCATTTTCAATACATTCGAATGAAATCAGAAGATATCATGTTATATTTTTTACTTTTCATTCGAATGAACAATTTTCTCATCTGAATGAAAAATCTATTTTCAATACATTCGAATGAAATCAGAAGATATCACGTTATATTTTTCACTTTTCATTCAAATGAACAATTTTCTCATTTGAATGAAAAATCCATTTTCAATACATTCGAATGAAATCAGAAGATATCACGTTATATTTTTCACTTTTCATTCGAATGAACAATTTTTTCATCCGAATGAAAAATCATCTTCAACACATTATAAGAGCATTTTTCCACTATTCATTTGAATGAATTTTTTTTTTCATTCGAATGAAAAATCCATCTTCAATGAATGAGCTCAATATCAAGTTATATTTTTCACTTTTCATTCGAATGAAAAATCCACCTTCAACACATTCAGAGGATATCAAATTGTATTTTCCACTGTTCACTCGAATGAACCGTTTTTTGTTCATTCGAATGAAATATTCATCGGACAGTATTACGTTATATTTTGTACTATTCATCCCAATAAATTATTTTTTTTTCATTCGAATGAAGTTCATCTTCAACATAAAAACCAGTGTGTCCCCGTCTTCCTCCTCCTCTCACTCTCTATATACGAGAAACTTTTTGCTCTCTTTGTCCATCATTATTGGCTCTCTCTATCTTCTTCCTCCTCTCACTCTCTCTCATCATTGTGCCAGTAACCCTACTCCACCACCTTCTCCTCCTCTCATAATCCCTCTACGGAAACGGAACAAAGATGGATGAAATAAATTGTGAATGTAAGAGAATAAGGGGCACAGTGAGATTGAGAGAGTTAGCACACGTCGTAGTAGGGGAGCGAGTGGGAGTGATCAAAGGACCCTTCCTGTTTCTTCTTCTTTCTTTAAAAAAAAATGCTTTAGGGGCAATATTGTCTTTTCACTAACATTTTCAAATCTCTATTTGGTCCAGGGTCTTGATTTGGGAATATGAAAATTTGAAACCCTGATTTGTCCTTTTGTATTTTCAATGGTCTTTTTATGGGATTTTCCCAAGAATTATTTTGAAAGTTTTTTTGAGGGATAATACAGCTTACAGATATTTATATATTGTAGTAATTTTACCATAGTCATTGTCCATGTTTAATTTTTAGTTAACCAAATATGTTGAAACAGTAAGTTCACATGCCATCTACCATTTTTGTTAAGGTGCAAATTTGTCGTGAAAATTTTCACTCAAAAACAATATTATCTTAAAAGTTTTGGCTTAAATGTAATGTTATTTTGAATTTTTTTTTATTCAATATTACCACAGAAATTTCCAAATCATATTAATGCCATCTTCACCATTATCAGGTTATGTTTTACCATTATTTGACCTAATATTGCGAATAACAAGGTTGCTAGAAACTTAAGTCATCATATCCGAGCAATGCAGAGATGGGAAAATACATCTTCAAATTTCTTTTCATCGTACAAGTTGCCTGCACTTCTTTGATTTTCTCTAATCATTTAGATGATATGCATTTTCTTAAATTTTTTCATTATTTATAAATTTAACTTGTAAAAAATTGAAGCTTATGATACATGGACTTGTCAAATAAGTATATTTGGTCAATTAACAAGCAAACATAACTTGGACAACAACTTTAATGAAATTGCTATAATTTAAAAAATTTCGCAGCATACATTGTTGATAAGTGAATACTTCCTAGGTAATATTATTTTTAAGTGAAAAATTTCGTATGCAAAAAATTTATACATAAACCCAAAACAAAAATGATGTGGATACAACGTGGGCTAGCTCATTATATTTGGTCAATTTGTTGAAATAATGTTTTGATGATGATAATTATGTTTTTGAACTTATGATAAAATTCATGTTTTCACAAATACTCTATGTGATTTTCGAGTTTTAGTAAAAGTGTTGAAAATACTCGAGTGATAAGGATCAATACTCGAGTACCATTGTATAAAATATGCTTTCAAAACTCAACACTCTCAAGAGAACTCAAGTTTTGATGGAAGTATTGACAACATTCGAGTACTGAGTATCAATACTCGAGTATCGAGTGTTGAAACAAGTCTAAGAAATTCAATACTCTCATCAGAACTCAAGTTTTAGAGAAAGTATTGACAACACTCGAGTATTGAGTGACAATACTCGTGTATCAAGTGTCAAAATAGGTTTCAGAAAACCAATACTCTCAATGGAACTCAAGTTTTAGTGGAAGTGTTGTCAAAACTCGAGTTATATTATACAACACTCGAGTTTTGAGGTCTAAAACTGCTTTCAAAACAGAACACTTTCAACCAAGACTCGAGTTATCCTAAGAAGTGTTGACAAAAATCAAGTACTGTGAAACAAAACTCGAGTATCGAGCTCAGAATACCTTTTGAACATCAACATTTCTTTGAAAACTTGAAGTATTAATAAAAGTATTGCTAATACTCGAGTATTGAGGGATGAAACTCGAGTATCGAGTAGAGAAAATCTTTTTTAAATTCAAAACTCTTTTGAAAACTTGAAGTATCAACAAAAGTGTTGCTAATACTCGAGTCCTGTGAAACAGAACTTGAGTATTAAGCCTAAAATTTATTTTCAAACTAAATACTTCAAAGGAAACTCGATGAGCAATGAAAGCGTTGATTTCAAATGCTTAAAACTTGAAGTATTAGAGTGTAAAACTCGAGTATCGAAGAACTTGTAAAGTTTTGGTTGACAGAAACACATGTAAACTCGAGTTTTATTGTCTAACACTCAAGTATTAACAAAACTTTTGTTAAAACTCGAGTAACAACAAAAGTATTCTGAATCCCTCACTGTTATTTCACACAAACACTCGAGTATTGTTATATAACACTCGAGTACTCTTTTACTGACAGTGATTCAGAGTGTCAGAGCTTTTCGTTATTCTCAAATCTTTCCTTCTTTATACTTCATTTATTTGAATCTCATCTGCTCTCATAAATGCTTATTTATTTTAATGATTAACAGAGTATGGAACGTTTGATTGTCTCAACGGAAAAGCATTCAAAGGACATAATCTCAGGAGACGACCATACTTCGTGTCAGAAGCATTTAATGCTAGAAGCTGAACGAAGATGATGAGAGTAATGGAAATAAAAATGTTTATAACGGACATTTATTGCTTCCAACTATAAATAGAGAAGCATTGAAGTCAAGAGGAGTAGAGAACACAACTGTTGGAATATTTCATTTATTGTTCTTCATTTACCTCCTCTGTTTTCATTCTCACGATCATAAATCCTTCAGTGCTTATCATTCAATTCTCATAAAGGAGAATATTCTTATTCAAACATTGATTTTGTGAGAGTTACTCAAGATTAGAGAATCTTGAATGTAAGAGACACGAGCAAAAGTGTCAGTGGGCTGTATTGAGTTAGGAAGGGGGAGAGTCTTTCCCTTATAACTGGTGTAATAATTGTTGATTAGTAGATTTGAAAAGCTTAGAGGACTCTGAGGATTGAACGTAGGTCAAGTGGACCGAACTAGTATAAATCTCCGTGTTCATTATTCTTCTCTCTCTTTGCTTTGTTTTCAAAAGTTACGAAAAATTTAATTAGACCAATTCACCCCCTCTTAGTCAAATCCTATCCTAATACAATTGACAGTAAAACTTACTCTAGATAACAATTGGGCCGAAATTGCTGTGATTTGAAAACATTCGGGATGACATTGCTTTTCAAAAAATTTTCTGAACAACATTTCTATTGAACGAAAACATTCGAGGCAAAATTGAACCTTAGCCTAAAATAAATAAAAATATAATATAACAAATGTTTAAAATAAGTAATAATAAAATCAAAATGGAAAATAGTAATAAGATTGAAATACAAATTTTAAGAGTTAAAATACGGACAAAATTGAAAGAAAGAATTAAAAAGCAAACATTTTATCATTCAAAAAATTGTTTAAATTATCATTTTGTTTAGCATTCCAAACATTCTATTAATTTCAATATCTAGACCCGATAATCTACTCCGGCCCTCACCCCAGAAAGGTGACTCCTTTATCTCTGTTTTCTTGTGTCGGCATCTTGTATTGGCATTTGCCTCTAAAGTGGTGGTCCAAAGATCATTTTCATCAACTTTTGCTATAAGTGTAGTTAAGAAACTCCTTATTTTAAATTATTGAAGGTTAAATTTTCAGAAATTGAAACGTTTTAAAATAATTTACATCTATCTTTTATATTTTATCCAAATATAATTTATATTTCCTAAAATTTATAATTTCATTTTTATGTTATAATTTTATTTTCATGCACATGCAGAGATCTCAATGTGCATTCCCCCAATATGGCCTTGGCAACACCTGATCTGTCCTATACATACTTTTTTGTTTTCATATTAACTTCTCATATAAGTCGAGATAAAACTTCTCTAACATAACTTAAATTACGTACAATCACTTTTCAGAAGTTAATATTAAACAAACTACCATCACGAGGTAATAAGTATATGTCCATTCAAATAGGCTAATGATATGAATAGTTCAAGAGGTTTAACCAACTTATTTTGAAATATGCAATTGTTGCCTTAATCCATGTAAGTGGGAGTTTGTTGGTTCATTTCCACTTATTAATTTAAGTTGTTAGTGCCTATCTCTCTCATTCAAAAACACATTGAAATACTTAATTTGATCTTTTTTTTACAAGTTATAAATAACACAATTATGTAGTCAAGAAGTCGGTTAAAATTGATTAAAAATGATAATATATATATTCAAATATGCCATTATTTATTGAGGGGTGAGTGATAAGAGAATGAGTGAAATGCCATAATTAATACATAGATATATAATCAATTACGGATAAAAACAATAAAAATGTATTAAATTTTGGGGATCTTCAAAACATAATTTATAAAAACTACGGAACACATTCAAAGTATTGTAACTTGTAAAAGGACAAGGAACTGAAGGAGTATTATTTGAGTTCATAGAGTGATCATATCGCCTTCTTTGGACACATGTGTCAACTTGCCAACTTGTGTGCCACGTTTGTCCAAGAGTTGCTTTGGCTACACAACTCTGTCTCGTGCAGTGAACCGCACTGCCATGTTGGTTCTTTAAATGGGAAAATCCCTGTAAAATTTGGGGCGGGCTCTTTTGTTAAGATCTAATAATCTCTATTTACACTCCATTTAAATTAAATGACATATTAAAAATATATTTATCAATTTTTATAAGTAAATATGTAATGTTTTAATTATTAATTATACTTATAATGTGAATGATAATATTTATAAAAATATCGACCATTTCAATAATTCTATCTCTTATTACTTTTTGAAGGGTTTCATGTTTGTTAATTAGATGAGAATGTGGATAATTAAACACACTTGTCAATTTTTGTACGTTACCTACAACCTGCTGCCTTATTGTGTGTCCCTTCCGTCAAGGGTCTTCCAACGTGTCCTGCGCCTCTTCCTCATGTGATCTATTCCTATTATTAATAGGGTGCCATTAGAATACAGAGTACTCAAAATATATATGTTCTACCCATAACAAGTTCTCCTCTGCTCCATCACTGATTTTTTCTATTCTTCCATGTGTTATGATCTCGCAGTTATCATAGGAGCGATCCGCTTAATTCTGGATAGTGTTATTTTATCATTGTCGGTTGCCGCAACTCTTTAGGATATTAACCTTTCGACTTGGATGCTTTGCAGGATATACCACCAACATTTAAAAACTCACTTAATGAAATGAGGAGATAAATACTATAGACTTATGGAGTGTCGCACACGACTTTAGGTTTGACTAAAAGAGTCAAGTTTTTTATCTATTTAAAAGAAAAAGACATTGAAAGAAGAGATAGGCTTTGCAATTTCCACATAGGCGGCTTTCTTTTCTTCCACAACCTTTTGTTTTCTTTTTAAGGGTTAATAAGAATATTTATAGTTTTACTCTAGTTGTGTACTTTTCAAAATGCTTATCTAAAGCAACCGGAGCCATGATTTTTTTTAAAATAATCATAAAAATAACTATGTAGTATTCTTCAAAACAAAGCTAACTTAGTAGCATTGTTTCTCGGATCCCAAAGGATCTCTTCTTCACTGAACGATTAAGGTTGTCTTCACTCTTCAAGTATGATTAACCCATCAACAATTGCCGTATCTTTTCTTTTATTCTTCCAAATCCTTTTCACTTCTTGCCTCACGTCCTTCACTCCTGATGATAATATCTTGGTCAACTGCGGCAGCTCCAGCGATTCTTCTTCTTCAGATGGCCGGAACTGGATCGGAGACAGAGAATCCGGACTATTCTCTCCGAACGAATCCTCCAACGGCAGCAGCTCATCAGTAAGCACGAACCCACTTGGCAAAACTATCCCTTACAGCACCGCACGCCTCTCTCGCTCCGAATTCTCCTACATTTTTTCGGTGAAGACCGACGGCCAAAAGTTCATTCGTCTCTACTTTGACCCTTCTTTCTACAACCCCAAATTCCTTCGCTCCGATGCTTCCTTCTCCGTCAAAGCAGGCTCCTACACCCTTCTTAAGGATTTCAACGCTTCACTTAACGTCGACGCCGGCGATTCACTCAACCTTGCTACTACAGAAGGAACCATCGTACGAGAGTACTGCATCAACATTGGTGACCCCAGTGAGAAGCTTATCATAACCTTCACACCCAGCCCATCTCATCAAAATGAGTATGCTTTCGTCAATGGCATCGAGGTGGTCTCTATGCCCACCTTTCTTTATTACACGTACCCAGAAAACCAGCAGGCGATGATACGAGATGGTGGGACACAGCAGTTTCGGGTCAACAACGACAGTGCTCTTGAGACTTTGTACAGAACTAACGTTGGTGGGAGTCAGATCCCTCCCATCAGAGACACTGGCATGTTCCGAAATTGGGACCAGGATATCGCCTACTTGGAGAGCGGGGAGCGCCCAAATAGTGTATCAGCTGGTTTTGGTTTAAACCTAACCTACAGAGATAATCAAAGTTATTTTGCACCTGATGATGTATACAAGACTGCTCGAACCTATGGGATGAATGAAACATCCAAATTTAACGTGACCTGGGTGTTTCAAGTGGACTCACAGTTTGTTTACATGGTAAGATTGCATTTTTGTGAGTTGGATGAAAACATTGAAAAAGTTGGAGACAGAGTTTTCCAAATCTTCATAAATGATGTTTTGGTGGAGGCTGTCGCCGATGTGATGATGTGGACTCAGGGCCAGATACTAGTTCCTGTCCATAGGGACTATGCGGTGTCAATGCCGAGAGATGGAAGCATAAAGAAGCCAAATCTTACAATTAAGTTGCGGCCACACCCAATTGCAAGAAGCACTTACAGAGATGTGTTATTGAATGGTATTGAAATTCTTAAAATAAGTGACTTCGGAAACAATCTCGGAGGTCCCAATCCCGATTTACGTCCTCCTTCCGCCGTACTGCTTCCCAAGGCATCTAACAAGAACACACCAAAAAAGCGAGTAATTTCCATAGTTGTGGGGTTAGCTTTGGGTTTCATTGTGTTGTCTCTCATCATTTTGTTGACTTATTATCGATTTTCTAGAGTTGCAACCAACGAAGGAAATTCACTGTGGAGACCAAAATCAGTATCCACATCAAAAGCAAACAAATCTTCACTGTTACCATCCGATTTGTGCCGCTACTTTTCAATAAGCGAGGTAAAAGCGGCTACTAATAATTTCGATGATGGTTTAATTATTGGTGTTGGAGGGTTTGGTAATGTTTATAAAGGCCAAATCGACAACGATTCAGTTTCTGTTGCAATCAAACGGCTCAAAGAAGGTTCACAACAAGGGCACAAAGAGTTCCAAACCGAGATTGAAATGCTTTCTCAACTTCGTCACCATCATTTGGTATCTCTTATTGGTTACTGCAACGATGACAACGAGATGATCCTCGTCTACGAGTTCATGGCTCGCGGGACCTTTCGTGAACATCTTTATGATTCTGAAAACCAACCACTTCCTTGGAATCAAAGGCTGGAGATTTGCCTAGGTGCTGCAAGGGGACTTCATTACCTACATACAGGTGCAAAGCATGCAATCATTCATCGCGACGTCAAGTCAACAAACATCTTGATAGATGAAAACTGGATGGCCAAGATTTCGGATTTTGGACTATCCAAAATAGGACCCGCCGGTATTTCTAGATCAAACATTAGCATAAGCACATTAGTGAAAGGAAGCATCGGATATTTGGATCCAGAATACTACACTTTACAGATATTGACTGATAAATCGGACGTGTACTCGTTCGGAATTGTGTTGCTAGAGGTATTATGTGGGAGGCCTCCTATTCTCCGTGCGGTTGAGAGAGAACGGCAAAACCTGGTAGAGTGGTTTCGAAGAAGTGTTGATAAGAATGAGATTCATGAAACAGTGGATCCATTCATCAGGGAGAGCATATCAACAGAGTGCTTAAACGCATACACTGAGATTGCATTGAAGTGCTTAGCCAATAATGGGAATGAAAGGCCATCCATGGGCGATGTGATGCTGGGCCTTGAGTTTTTGATGGAAATGCTGGACAAAACAGGGAAGACAGAGCTTGGGGGGACTCTAAATGAGGAAATTACTGTTGAAGATGAGCACTTGTAAATAACGTGGATAGATCAATGTGTCCAACAGGCGGCCTGGGAACGTTTTATTAGCGTCAAGGGTTGAATAAAAATTCTTGGGTTGACCAGTCTGTCATTCACCAATTCGGAACATTTTTTTCTTTTTAATGGCATGAAACATTATTATAGACGACCATATCAACATGGTTTCTTTTTAGTGTCCAACTAAATTATACTTTTATTGAAGGGTAATTTTCGCCACAAAAAAATTTATTTTTAACGGGCGACTTTTAGCGGTGTCAGACTTTCCTTTTGTCTCACAGTTAAAAGTGATTTTTAGCGATGACTTTTTGTAACGGCAGAATGTAAGTTTCAGCAGTGACATATGTGGCCCTTGAAAGTGGTATGTGGCCGCAGAATATGGTTTAAAGGTAAGAGGGCCTTCATCGGCAAAGGATTCAGCAGCACCAGTTTTTTCATTCCCCCTCAGATGAAAACTGAAATTTCATTCCCTCCAGACTTTAAAAAATTTCACTCAACCATTCAAGTTTCAATGTCTCTCTCCGTCTCTCTGGAAACCAAAACCTGATCTCTCTCTCTCTCTCAGAGGGAGACTTCGACAATGGCGATGACTCCAAGCCCAGCCACAGACCCTATGTCCGAAGCCACAGTCCGCCTTCAAGATATGGAGGAGCTCAAGAGAGTCTTCAACCACTTCAACGCCAACGGCGCGGCCATATCTCCGTTTCTGAGCTCAACAAAGTTCTCAAATCCCTCGGCTCAGGCGTTTCCCAATCGGAGCTCGAACTCGTCATGAAGGATCTTGACAAGGACAATGACGGCTTCATCACCCTGTACGAGTTTGCCAGTTTCTGCCACTCCAACTCTGCTGACGGTGGCTCCGCTGAGCTCCGTGACGCCTTCAACCTCTACGATCAGAACAAGAATGGCCTTATCTCCGTTTCCGAGCTTCACCAAGTTTTAAATCTCCTGGGATTGATGTGCTCCGTCGAGGAATGCAAGAACTTGATCAAATCCGCTCAGGTAGGACCCAGCTCAAAATCTTATATCGACGGCTTGGTGCCATGTTTTTACTCTTTTATCTTTTAATTCGTCTTCTTAAATCCAAATGTGCCAAGGAGTTTGGCCGTTATTTACTGGGACTTTGAGTATCAACAAAAAGAAATGAAAAAAATATTATTATTTTTTTCCCGATTCAATGGCTTCAATTTTCCTTACACCGGCCATGCTTCCTCGTCAGTGAGCGACTTTGTTGCTATATTTATGGCCCCTTGTGGACAATTTCACTGCATCTTCTTACTCACATCAATATTTCTCAATCTCATTTTGAGACTTGTTTCTTCCATCTTTTCCTTCCTTCTCTGCTTTTCATCATTGGGTTTCGTTCGTTTGGTCTATAAAACAAGAAGGAGGAGGAGGAGGAGTTGAAGTCCCTTTCAACATGGACAACTGCTGCGTGAAGCCAGTTGCTAATGTTAATTCCTCCAATTTTTCTGGTAAAGTTTCTCCTCTGTTTTTTTTTTTTTTTTTCAATATCCATATACGCTTCCCTCCTTCTTTATTGGCGTGGTATTATATGCTTACCAGATTGTTAGGCTGATGCTGCTGTATAAACTTAAATTTTGATTGAGTTTCCTATTCGGTGTTCTGCTGCATTTTATTTACGTCTTAATTGAATTGAAAGCTAAATTTATGACTTGGATTGCTTGCCTGTTAAAATTCTCATGGCTATAGTATTCATTTTTTTTCCATAGTACTGGAGCTTAATGAATATTATAGTTTTTTTGATACTTCCAATTAAAAAGTTATCTCAGGAGAGGCTTTTTAGCCACATGAGTAAAATATTTTCTTTAGATGAATGAGTTAAATACAATTTCCCCAAATTCGTTCAGCTGGTGAACGAGTTTGGGGAAATAATATTTTTTTTATTTTATCCTTTAAACTTGTGCACCAAACTCCCCACCCCCAACACCCCACCCCCCTTTAAAAAAAAATTTATTTTTCAATCACAATCCCCACACCCTAAAAAATTATTATTATTTTTAAATCTCTTCCCCATTTTAAAAAAAAAATTGTTGTTATTTTTTAAATATCTCTAAATTAGTCTATCAGAAAAAAAAAATTAAATCTTTAAATCTCTCTCCCAACCTAAAAAAAAGTTATTATTTTTTAAATCTCTTCAAACTAATCCTTTAGAAAAAAATAAATCCCTATAAATTATTTTGATAAAAAAACGGATGTGAAAAATAAAAAACATTGCATTTATAATTTATTCACTGTCTCATTTTTTTCAAATTAAAAAACGCTAATGAATAAACTTTAAATTGAAAAATCACTTCTTTTATCAAAAAAATAGTATTTCCCCAAACTCGTTCATCAGTTGAACGAGTTTGGGGAAATTGTACTGAACTCGTTCTTTAGGTGAATGAGTTCAATACAATTTCAAATTCGTTCTTTCAAAAAACGAGTTTAACTGTAATATATGGAGAAATATTTTTAAAAGTGTAGCATTTGGAAAAAATATTTTATTGTTTAACGCATGTGGGTGCAAAAGCCCTTAGGAGATATCACTTTTCAACCACATACTTTTTCGATAATGCTTGTTCTAGAATGGACTCACTTTTCATTCACTTATCCTCTAAAAAATAACTTCCCTAGCTTTATAGGGAAATTGATTCTGGTCCTTTGGATCACTTGTTTATAAACCTCCAGTATTGTGATTTTTAAAACCTAGTGTCAGCAATAGAGATATCATTAAGCTTCTGGCAAATATCACCTGTATTTGCATTGAATTTGGCATTCTAGTTCACCTGTTAAACTTCAGGGCTTTAGCACTTGGATTGGGGTGGGAATACTTATTTACTCATTCTCTGCATGGCTATTAATATTCTTCTTAAGTATCATGTTTGAAGAAAGTTTAATATGGCTCTGTTTATTTAGATGTTTTGCTTATTGCACTCTTTTTGGCACCATAAATTCAACTTCTTGAAGTTGAATGTTGTATGACGTGCAGTTTAGTGCATAAGAAGTTATACCTCAAGCTTCCTGTAACTTGCGTCCCATATATTCTCAGGGAGTACAAAGTCAAGTAAGACACATCAGAATTACAATTCTTCAGAAAAGAAAGCTGCTATGCAAAGTTCAGCATCCAATCCTGTCAGACCCATTTCCAATAATCTCAAGTCCTTCAGCTTCAGTGATCTAAAGGCAGCCTCCAAGAACTTTCGTGAAGTATTGATGCTTCTAGGTATTGACTGATTTCCTGCCGTTTTTTCTTGGCAAGCTGAAGTTAATTATTTAGGGCAGCTTCACCATGAAAATCTTGTGAAACTTATTGGTTATTGTTCAGAGGATAGAAATAGGCTTCTAGTTTACGAGTTCATGCAAAAAGGAAGCTTGGAGAATCATTTATTTAGAAGTAAGTGCATTCATTGGTCATTTTTCCCTCCCACGTTTTCCATTTGATGCACTTGAAAGCTTTTGTTTTGGGAGAATGTCCTAATAGGATCTCTTTATGTGTCCTTGCTTTTCAAATAAAGCACAATGCTATGTGTATTATTATCATTAAAGAAGGCAATGAATCTGGTCTAAAAAATAACGGCTATTTCAGAGTAATATTCATGAGGATGATGTTCAAACTTCTCCCAAGGATAAGGCTGAAAGGGGAAAGCCAACATGAAATCTTTTGCTTCTTTTAATGCAGAATTTTCTAGTGTGATATCATTATCTATCATCAGAATTTGCAATAACTAATTTGCCATTGACTTGAGCTGCAATTTCATTTTATTCATGTTATCCTAAATTTTGTTTTTCCTTTTTGGCAAAAGGTGTTCAACCCATATCTTGGGTGACCCGGATCATTATTGCAATTAGTGTTGTGAGACAATTAGCATTATTGCATAGCCTGGATGCTAATGTCATCTATCGTGATTTAAAGGCTTTTAACATCTTCATTCGGTATGTTGCACTGTGAAAATTTGGCTTTTGGAACTCAAAAGTCTAAATTTTCTTATGTATGTGTAAGATTTCATTCTGAAGGAGTTGCAATAAATATTGTGTAGGATTTCCATCCAAAGCTTTTGGATTTCAGCTTTGCCAGAGATGGTCCTACTGGAGTACTGGAGATAACACTCATGTTTCAACCAAAGCATTCAAAGCTAGAGGCAAATCTTGCAGAACATCATGCAAAGATGGAGGCAGAGCGTACAAAGATAAAAGTTGAGCATGCACAATTTGAGTAAAGGATAGAACAAATGAAGTAAAGAATACATATTCAACTAGCTACTTTAGTGTTTGGGGGAAAAAACAAGCTACTTTAGTGCAACAAAGGCAATTTTAAAATGTACTTATCCATAAAATTAATTTTTATCTTTTTAAGAAATTAAAATATCTTGGTAATTTTGAAGAATCATGTTAACATCATTTATTTATGATACATTCATTTTCAAGTACTACATATTATGGATCTAAATTTAAGCAATTTATTTGGCCAAAAAAAAAGATTTAAGCAATTTAATTTTTTTTTAAAAAAATTATTTTAAATTTCAATGTTGTCATTGAAAGCATGCATAGCTGGCAACCTTGGTTGGTTGTTGCCGATGCATGCTTTTAGGGGTGACATTTTCATCATCGTCTGTGTATTCTTTCAGTAGTGATTTTTTTGTCGTCACCTATTTTTCAGCGGCAACATTTTGAAGTCACTGCTGAAGGCCCTTTGACAACAATTACTTCTACAATGACCTAGTGGCGGCCTTCAATGGTGACATTTTGACTTTTATCAGGGACAATGTCAATTTTTTTGTAGTGCTTGATCGAGACATTTTAGGGTATTAAACTTTAACATCTTTTCTGTGAGAATTTGAATTTTAATTGGCTACGTTATAAATGATTAGTCTCTTCCACTTAATTGGTTCCGTTGACCTCTTTTTTCCCTTTTGTTGAAATGTTCTGGAGTTATTGTATTTTCCAAGGAAGTTGTAATGCACGAGAGTTAAACACATGGCACTTGATGCCTCTATAATTAGAGTGTAAAATATTCAAATCAACTAATGAGTAAATTTATATGAAGTACATATTTTATCTTAATTTGATAAGAAGATGCTCGCGTGCGCTTTTTTGTTAGTAATGTAAATAAATGGTTTTCATTTTTTTCCCTTTTACTTTTTGTTTCTACGGTCTTTGGTCTTATTTTAATCTTAAAAGGGTGATTGACGTTGCATGCTGTTTTGCGACACGAAGTGGGTAAATTAGTTGAGAGGTCTTAGATTAGCGATTAAATACGTCAAAATTTGGTCCCTATCTTTACAAGCTATTTTGAGGAAAGCAGACACGACATTCCTGGGAAACGCTTCCTTGAATTATGCCAACGAATAATGTACCTTCGAATTAAAAAGGATGAGTAAACATTTTATCATTCAAAAAATTGTTTAAATTATCATTTTGTTAAGCATTGCAAACATTCCATTAGTTTCAATATCTGGCCCTCACACCAGAAAGGCGATTACTTTCTCTCTCTTTTCTTTTGTCAGCATCTTGTATTGGCATTTACCTCTAAAGTCGTGGTCCAAAGATAATTATCATCAACTTTTGCTAAAAATGTAGTCAAGAAACTCCTCATTTAAATTATTGAAGGTTAAATTTTCAAACATTGAAATATTTTAAAATATTTTATATCTATTATCTATATTTTATCCAAATATAATTTATATGTCCTGAAAGTTATAATTTCATTTTTATGTTATAATTTTATTTTCACGCAGAGATATCAATGCGCATTTCGTCCAATATGGCCTTGGCAACACCTATTCCTCTCCTATACATACTTTTCTGTTTTCACATGGAAGATTTTAAGTAGACTTGGTCATAAGGTAATAAGTATCTGTCCATTCAAATAGGCTAATGATACGAATAGTTCAAGAGGTTTAACCAACTTATTTTGAAATATGTAATTGCTGCCTTCATCGATGGAAGCGGGAGTTTGTTGGTTCGATCCCACTTATTAATTTAAGTTATTAGTGTTTATCTCTCTAATTCAACGACACATTGAAATACTCAATGTGATCTTTTTTATAAGTCATAAGTAACCCAATTTTATACTTAAAAAGTCGGTTGAAATCATTTAAAGATAATAAATATAATATATATATATATTCATTCAAATATACCATTATTTATTGAGGGGTGAGCGAGGAGAGAATGAGTGAAAATTGTCTTAATTAATACATAGATATATCATCAATTATGGTTGAAGATAATAAAAATACATTAAATTAAATTTTAGAGATCGTCAAAAGGTAATTTATAAAAACTGCGAAACAAATTCAAAGTAGTGTAACTTCTAATAGGAAAAGGAATTGAAGGAGTATTATTTGAATTCATTGAGTGATCACATGGGCTTCTTTGGACACATAAATCAACTTTCCCATTTTTCGCTGCCATGTTTGTGCAAGGAAGTTGCTTTAACCCTAAGTGGAAGATCATGTAGCTGATTAAGAAAGCCAGACTAGAACCGAAGCAACATATGATTTTGATTCCTTTTGAGAATTTCGAGGTTGCATGTACCAAGTTGTAGGTGACTACGAGCTAGAGAAGTAGAAGAGTGATCGGACACAGTTTTATCACCTTCCGATTAGATACAATATGATTGCACCAAAATAATGTAGTATAGTAGGTAACTTATCATTCTTCTCAAAGAGCAGTTTATTGGTTATCCTGATCTAAATTAGAAATTAAAAACATGTTGAACTGGGTAGGAAAAAAGGTGGGTTTGATTTAATAAACGAAAACTGTAATGCAAGACAAAGAAAATGTATGTAGTAAATATTGTTGGTCTTTCTGATAAATAAGGGTATGCTTTGGATTAAGGAGAATATGTGACAAATAGGCTCTAAGTGATGGGAACTCAGCTTTCCTTACTCTAACTTTAATATGAGAGTTTAATCTTTCTGAGTCTAATTGAAAAATCCTAAGCAATCACTAAGTTCTAATGATTTAATTAATGCAAATAACTTGAATCTAAGTTAATGAACATTTCTTAAAATATTGTTAAACACCACTCAGAATGTAAAATGATGAATGATACTCATGTTCTCAACAGATTGCAATCAAAACTACAGAAACCCCATGAACAAACAACCACCAACAATCATTGACAACTAGATGAACACAGGGAATCAATGTCTAATACATAAGAATTAACATGAGACAGCATCCACTCCAAATACATAGTCTAATTTGAAGATTATAAATCTGTAATCACAGTTCACATAGCAGTGAAAATCTCAAAATGTAGAAATCTCTACAAGTATTCAAATGTAAGATTAGACTAGAAATACCCCTCCATAAATCCTAAAGCTCAGGCCTTATTCTCCATTACCAAGAGGCTAAGGTTCTCATAACTTCAGAAACGTAGCTACAATCACAGGTATTTTTTGCCACGAGAGAGGTGAAGATGAGGATGTATATATGAAGAAAGAAATGATAGAGAAGGTTTGAATGGTTGGGAATGATGGAAGATGATGGAAAATGGAAGAGGAATGGTGAGAACTTGTTGGCTGCTTTAGAGAGAGAGAGAGAGTTGGCTCCAGTGTCTTCAAAATCTACAGAATGGGGCTCTCTTTTGTGATGGCTCTTCCCTTGGGTATATAAGAGGCTGCTGACCTAATCCAAAACGCATAGTTGCATTTTTACACAATGAGGTCTCTACTCCAAAAGCATCAGGTCACGACTTTAACATGGTCAAGTCACGATATTAATATAATTGGTTGTGACTTGGAAGATCAACATAACCTCTAATGTTACATACATGTTGCGACCTATTATTTATTGTGGCGACTAAAAAGATCTATTGTCACTCTATTTGCAATTTCTTCCTTTCAACGAATCGTAACTCCTTCAAACTCATCCTTGGGTTTGACTATCTTCTCCACATGCCTGCAACAAAAGTAGAGAGCATTGTTAAAGAATCAAATACTGAAATTCAAGGCATATATAGTTAAAAGAGACAATTAACTCATTTTCCCTCTTGTGGCAGTAAATATGCAATACATTGATCGATATAGACAAAAGAAACTTAACTGCACACAAGAAAGGGTAAAAGAGTTACAAAATGCCCAAAAATATATAAGAAAATCATACAAATATTAGTATATTGTGATACTCAAGGTAGATTTTCAAGTTTTATGAAGCCTTCTAGCAGTATGATGAAGAAGTCCAACATAAGCCCCATATCCGCATATCCTTTGGTGTGATTTGCAAAAAATCATTCTTTACTTATTGGGTTCAGTTGGACCACCATCTAGGCTCTAATTTTGGGCTAAACCTTGCCCCAAAATCATTTTAGGATTGGAGCAATGAATTTACTATTTTAGCTCTTCTTTATTAGTACTTATTAATTGCCGAATAAATTATAAAAATTAATCTTTGATACTTTATTCCTCAAGTAGCTTCTTTACTTTATAAAATAATTTCTCTAAAATTTTCAGCTAAAAATCATCCTCTAGATATTTTTCTTGAATTTTCAATAAGATAGGTCCTTCAAACTTGGAAAATAGTTTTAAACTTATTTAAACCTCTTATTATGAATTAAGGTTTTCCATAATTTCATAAATCCACAAAAATATATTTCATGATTTTCTCGAATTTTTCTAAGCCTTTGAATAATTTTAATAATTTTATTAAGCATTAAAGGAACTTAAGATATTTGGCTCAAATGGACTTAGTAGCCAGCATAATTCAAATTTATTATTTACCTTTTCTTTAGGCCCAAAATATGAGATGTTACACTTTGAACATGTAATGGCCTTGCTTGAATTTGATCCGTGGTTATGTGTATTGCACATTAGTATAAGTTGATGTTTTATTACTAAGATTCTGTCGAATCTCACCAAGGACAAGAATAACTTTGTGGAGGAAGTTTAAAGGTGGAGAACAAAAGAAGCCACTTTGTTAGTTATTCAATTGCTTTAATTATTATAACCTATGCCTATTGGTATATTTATATTTGCTTATATAAATTAATCATGTATTAAAGGAAGTATCTAACCTCCATAAGGAGAAGGATGGCTGTTCTCAAGCCCATGTACGAAGAGTAGTTAGGAGATAGCTAGTTTATATGCTTGTATGAACCACGAAATTGTGAATGGTTAGAGACAGAGCAAATGCATGACTTAGATTACGAAATGTTACAGAGTAGTAGTACAGATTCCGATCTTTAAAATAAGCTTTATTTCATTATTTTTGGATGTGTAAATTAAAAGATATGGTTTTTTATAGTTGTGACAGAAATCTGAATAAATCCCAGTGAGTTTCTTCTCGTCCAGTTTTCGTAAATTGGAGCTCTTAGACTAATTGGGTTAAATATGAACCCAGCGGGTCTTATTTTTTTGTCAAATAGATTTTTGCAAGCTGAAAATAAAGTTTTTAACCACTAATTTAGCAAATATTGATTTATTTATGAATTTTATAAGTTTTAGGAAAATTATTTATTTCATGGTACCTAAGCTTTGAGAAAAGATTTTAAGTTCTTAGTTTTTCTAAATGTACCTATTAGGTCACATGGGTTCTTAAATGACTATAGAGTGAGGTGTTAAAGCAACTCTGACAAGTGACCATAGAGTGAGGTGTTATATCGCTAATTCTGTCGTTGCAAATTAAATATGCTACACAATTTTGGTTCCGTAGCTAATTATATATTAAGCTGAATACAGACACAATATTTACGGAGAGATTTTATATATTTCATTCAAAAAATGTATCAACCATGTCTGCTTTTTTCATTAAGGCTATATATATTTAAATGCTTTGTATGTCATGAACATGAAGACTATTAATTCCAAACAGATTGCACCTTCGACGCAGGCCACAGAGCACCAGAGGAAGACAAGAATCTGTGACTATTAAGGCTTCATGTGATCAATTGATGGGGATAAGAATCCATGGCTAAATCGAGTGTTGCATCTCTAAAAGGAAAAATCAAAGAGGCAGTCTCAAAATATTTTGTATAATTAAGTCGAAAAATATAAGTACCATGAACTTAAATTTAACATGGATTTTTATATATCTCGTGAATTAAAACCACAAGGGTGATGCGATGGGCCCTTTAGAGGAAGAAAGAAATTGACAAGCTCCACACTCTTTCTCCTCTACAGCAACCTCCTTGATGAATTGTTTCTCGACCGGGACTCTCTTTACATAAAGCAACTCTAAGTCTAAGGTCTAGTTCTCTACATATGGCCAACCAGCCATCGTCCGCCATGTCCTTCAACTTATTTTTCTTGGCCCATCTCACTTTCATTTTGTGCGTCACTTCCTACACTCCTGTTGATCTTTTCGCCGTCAACCGTGGTAACTCCGGCAATATTCTGTCTGTTGATAACCGGAAATGGACTGGAGACGTTGGCTCCACTCCGTTTTATCTCAATGACCCCTCCACCGGCACCTTCTCCCCCAAAGTCAACGCACCGGTTAACAAGTCAATCCCTTATGGTGACGCATGCCTCTATCGTTCTGAATTCTCCTACTCTTTTCGTGTGACCGAGGGCCGTAAGTTCATTCGCCTATACTTTTACCCTTATTCCTACGACTTTACCTTCCGTCACTCGGACTCTCTCTTCTCTGTCGAAGCGGGATCTTTCACCCTTCTTAAGGACTTCAATGCGTCACTTGCTGCTGATGAAGCTTCCCAAGAAACTATTTTACGAGAGTACTATGTCTACGTTGAGCCGGGTCAGACATCACTGAAGGTAACCTTCTTTCCCAATCTACCTCATCCAAATGCCTTTGCTTTCGTTAATGGGATCGAGGTCGTCTCTATGCCTCCCAATCTTTATTACACCGGCCCTGACAACCTACAAAGCATCCAACAAAAAGATGGACCAAAAGTTCCTGATGAAAACAACAGTTTTATTGAGTCCATGTACAGAATCAACGTTGGTGGGAAGCAGATTGCTCCAGAAGGTGGGACCAAGATATTTCCTACTTGGAGATAAAGCAATATTGATCCAGTGTATCATCAAATTTTAGCTTCAATCTAACCTACAACACTTATCAGGATTATTTTGCACCAAATGAAGTGTACAAGACTGCCAGAAATTATGGTATGAATGAAACGTCCATATCTAATGTGACTTGGGAGTTTCAAGTGGACTCTTTAAGTTTTTTTATATTGTGAGATTACACTTCTGTGAGTTCGATAAACTAGTTCAAAATGTTGGAGACAGTTTTTTGGATCTTTATAGCTGACCATTCGGTGGAGCCTTTTGCCGATGTGCTCATGGAGTGGCAACTTGCTAGTTCCCGTCCATAGGGACTACGGCGTGCGGATGCAGAGTGAAGGAAATGCACAGAAGATGGATCTTTCAATTAAGTTGCAACCACGTCCAATTATTGCAAGAAGTAGTCGTAAAAGCACTTACAGAGATGTGTTATTAAATGGTATTGAAATTTTAAAATTAAGGGATGATCCACTTTCATCTCCCTCACTGTCATCATCCTCCTCGTCGAAAAAGAAAGCAATGAGAGTGATTTCCATTGGTGTTGGGTCAGCTTTAGGTTTCATTACTCTATCCCTTATTGTTTGTCTAATTTACTGGCGATGAAAAACATTAGCCAAATCTAAAGCAAGCAAAACCTTAGAAACATCATTCGTCTCATCAGATTTGTGTCGTTGCTTTCCAATAAAAGAGATAAGAGCAGCCACTAATAATTTCGATGATACCTTCATTGTGGGTATTGGTGGATTTGGTAATGTGTACAAAGGCTTCATGGACAACAGTACTTTTCCAGTGGCAATAAAACGGCTCAAACAAGGCTCACAACAAGGGCTTCGCGAGTTCGAGACTGAGATTGAAATGCTCTCTCAACTTCGCCACCATCATTTAGTCTCTCTCATAGGTTTCTGCACAGAAGGCAATAAGATGATCCTTGTCTACGAGTTCATGGCTCGTGGGACCCTCCGTGACCATCTTTATGATTCTGAAAACCAACCACTTTCCTGAAATCGAAGGCTGGAGATTTGCCTAGGTGCTGCGCGGGGACTTCATTACCTACATACAGGTGCCAAGCACGCCATCATTCACCGTGACATCAAGTCGACAAACATACTGATAGATGAGAAATGGATGGCTAAGATTTCAGACTTCGGACTCTCCAAAGTAGGACCCTCAAGAATCACGAGATCGAACATTAACATAAGCATAGGAGTGAAAGGAAGCATGGGTATTTGGATCCAGAGTACTACACATGTCAAAGATTGACAGAGAAGTCAAATGTGTACCCATTTGGAGTGGTCCTCTTAGAGATATTGTGTGGGAGGCCTCCTATTCTCCATGCGGTCGAGAGGCAACAACAAAACCTTGTAGAGTGGTTTCGAAAATTTGTAGATCATGGGAATGAGATTAATTTCGAAATAGTGGATCCATTCATCAGGGAAAGCATTACACCAGAGTGCTTAAAGGCATACACAGAGATTGCATTGAAATGCTTGGCTGATGATGGGAATCAACGGCCACCCATGGGCGATGTGATGTTGGGCCTCGAGTCTTTGATGGAGTTGCCGAACAAAGTTGAGAAGACAAAGCTTGGTGGGACTCTGAAAGAGGAGATTGCCGTCGAAGAAATAGACAAAGCTTGGTGATTACTTATAGAATTAAATCATAGATTAATTGAATCAAGTAGGCTTAATAAAATCTGCTCATGAAGCGTCTTACGACTACTGATAGCATTCTCGATCGTGCACATCCCTACAACTCGAAGATCCTAGAGCTCTGGTTTTCCAATCGCCGAGGCAGCTTGTATACAGTCCGGTCTGTGAGTGACAGCTAACTGGAGGTTGAGGGGTAAAGGTAGCACGGGTGGTTGGGATTGAATTTGCCAACATGCTCATGAATCGGGGATTCTAATCAAATGAGTCCGGGTCGGCCACATCTGCAATGAGGCAGCGGTGGTCGGAGTCACAGGCAGTGGAGACGGTGTTATTCGTAAGAGAGGCGTTCTGCCGCCGTAAAAGAGAAGCTGCCTTGCAATTCTTGGACTGGAGAAGTATTATGGATACCAAGAAAATGTGAAAGGCAAAGCTAAAAGACATCTTCATCATTATTGTATGAGTCTGGTTGTTTCCCCTTTTGCTCACTCAAATGTGTTTTTGATTTGCTTGTGGGTCTAAATACATTATCCCAAGTCTATCATTTAAAATATGTCTTCGAGTATTGGTTGATTGTCGGTGAAGGAAAAAAACGATTTGGTGGGGAATTAAAAAAAGAAAATAGAAAAAAACATAGACAATCATAATGCAAGTCCGTTAGCAGAAGGTACATGAAAAGGTCACTGGAATACTACCAAATTGTAGCAATAGAACGGGACAATACTCTCGTGATAAGGATGAGATAATGTTTTCCTGCTAAGCAGGGATAGAGCTAATTATATATGGATGGTTCAATTATGATATGGACAATAATTCAGAATTTTAGTGGGCATAAATTCTAAAATAAAGATAATCCCTTTACTATTATTTTTCTAAAAAAATGATTTTTTTTTCCTTTTGAAAAACTATTATTTTAATAAGATCAAATATGAAGCGTTCAAATTAGATATGAAAATCCAGATGTTTAGGATATAAAATATCTCCAAGAATGAACTTATTATAAGGATTAGAATGATGCGTTATTGATATATACTTATGAAAACTGTTATGTAAATGATGATATATAGATGGTTGTTGGATGCTATCGTATTTGATTCTCATCGAAGTTATGAAACTCCAAGCTATTATTTGCCTAAAAAATATTCGCAGACTCTAGTGGAGCAATATATTTGAACTCAAAACTTCAAGCTCCTCCTTATGTTGTTGCATCTGCAATTGCTCACACAAGTTCAACCGACAAGAAGAGTTACATAAAAGTGAAGGCAATTAATCCATGATGATGATCTTTGTTTCCAACCTCAGAAATTAAAAAAAAACCTGAGAATTTTTGTTATTTCCCCTCATTTAAAATTTAAAATATTTCGTAGGTTGTGAACTTCTATGACAATCATGCAACTTTTAAGATCAATTTTAGTGGGTTAGACAAAAATACAATATTATCTAACGCAACAAAGACAATGCTCACATATGCTTTTGTAAAGGACAAGAACTCCTTTGAAGAGTCTGTAAAGGCATATTACACACTAGGGGTGTGCAAAGACCGGATTAGATTGGATTTGCCAATAACCCGAAGTCCGGTCTGGGTAAGTTGTTGGACTGAAAAAGTTTGTCTGTGGTCTGGTCTGGTCTTATGTAAACCCGAGGTTAGGTCAGACCAAACTTAGTCCACCAAACCATTGGGACCAATCTAGGTGGTCTGGGATTTTTTTTTTCTTCATGTTTTTGACAACTTTTATTTTCATTTTTTATATATAGCGCCTCAGATCAAACACAATTGTTTTCCTTTTGACCAAAATACTTTGTTAATAGCTTCAATGTAGTGATGATGATGATGATGAAGAAGAAGAAGAACCACAGGAGGACCGATGAGAAAACGGAGGAGGAGGAGGAGAATGAAAAAGAAACAGTGGCTAGTGTTGCTGTGAGAGTGTGAGGGATCTGGAGAAGGAGAAGAAGAAGAAGAATGAAAAATAAAAAGTGGACGGCGATGCTGTGAGGGATCTGGAGAAAAATCAAAAGTAGTGGTGCACAAGTGAATGGAGAATTGATGAAGGAGAGATGGCGGCGAGAGTGAGTTGAGTAAGATGGAGAGGCAATGGTTTTAGGCTTTTGGCAATTCAGCGTGTGAGGGTTTGGTATGGACTATGGGCCTTTGGACTATGGGTCAGCAATTCATCAATTAGGCAAGGGTTTCATTCTATGGACAATGGAATGTGGGCCTTTGGGAAGATTAAATAAAAAAATTAATATTTTTATCGGGCCTAACCAAGCAGTCTAGTTAATCTAATTATGTGGTCTTTTGTCCAATCCAACTTGAAGGGTTGGTTTGGTACAGTCTGATCTTTTTTTGCATCAGACCAATTTTTTGAAGACCAGACCGGGTCAAGTTCCATCAAACCGGACTGGGTTGGACAGGACCACCGAGTTTTTGAACACCCATATTACACACACATTGTTTTGTTTTGTTTTTTTAAGTTGTTGCTATATTAAAATTGGCCTGTTAAAATGGAGTTCATTTGAAAATTGTTTCGTACATACATTGTTTTGTGTGCGCATGCGCAGATTACTCTGGTGCAAAGTCTCAGAGAGAATGGAAAGGACATGACTTTCCAACTTCCTCCAAATTCAGTCACAGCTTTAGCTTTCCCAGAGTGATGGATCATTTTTGAAGATAGGGACATATATGCAAGAAAAATTCATATCCTTGCGATTTGAAAAAAACATGAAAAATGATCCCTTGTATTATCATAGTGGTGGCATCAATATATAATATAATATCACTTCAATTGATTTGATACTTTTCGTTTGAAAGAACCTCTGTAACATCCTCAAATTATACAATCTATTGTATATTCAGAAACGTTATGGTTTAAGCAAATCAATAATTAAAGCCCATAAATTAAAAATTTTATCTTAATCATTGGGCTATTACTCATTTGATATTTTCAGATTTTCAGTCCAATTTTAAAAAATTATAACTAATTTTAGAAAAGTTTTATGAGGGTACTCTAAAATTCTTTTAAAAGCTTTTGTAGTCCTTCACATGAGAAAAATATTATCTTGACCATAAAATATGACAGTTAATACAGTTTATTGATTTACTCAACCCTTTTTGTTTTAATAATGCACTTTGTGCTTTAACTTTAAAAATTCATAACTTAATCTATAAAGCTTCAATTAATCTCATTTAGGACTTAATGGAAAGCGTCAGGTGTCTACTTTATCCATAAAAATTATCATGAGCAATAGAGATCATTTGCTCTGCTCTAACTAGTCAAATATCAATCATACCCTGAAAACTACTCAATTTAAACAGTCATGATCATGCATTTTAAAATCATACTTTCAAGGTCATATTTAAGCATACAATCACTTATCATTCATCAATATATATCGTATGTACATGCAAAGACCTCATATAATTGAATTTACACAACTTATA
>QFDD01018671.1:0-10638 GCA_006871305.1 Vachellia collinsii
ATTTCCTTGGATGATCCCGCCCCCCCGTGTCACGGTCTCCACATGTGTACATTATTTTTGAGAGGTTTCTAGAAGGCCAATATGGGCCATTAGATCAAGTAAATCTCCACCATTCATTGTGTAAGTGGAGTAGGTGGAATAGTAAGTGGAGTAGGTGGAATAGTAAGTGGAGTAGGTGGAACAGTAGGTGGAATAGTAAGTGGGAGTAGGTGAGGGCCAATGTAGGCCGTTAGATCGAATAGATCTCCACCGTCCATTGAGGAGGTGGAGTAGTATAAATACCCCCAAGGGGATCATTTGTAAATCATCCATTGAAGGATCCATTCAAGCAATAGAGAAGCATTCTCTCATTCTCCTTCTCTCTCTAAGTTTTCTCTCTTTAGTCTTTCCTTAGTTCTCACAACTAAGTCAAGACTTTGTAGGCTTACTAGCAGGTTCCAAGTCCAAGGTTTGGCAGAGCTTGCTAGGCCGCACGGTGCTTACATCAAGTAAATCACTGAGCCCGTGACACCCGGCATTGTTTCTTCCTCCCGGGTGCGCGCGCGCGTCACGTTTTCGATTAATGGGTGGATGTGCCTTGGATGAGTGTGTCTGAGGTTGAATGTTTGCGTGGATATATGGATGTGTATATGCGTGGATGAGGGTGTCAATTGTGCGTGTTCGTTCCCAATGGATGTGTGGATGCCTCCTCAATATATATATATATATTTAACAAAATAATAAAATATAAGGAAATAGAATAACACAAAAATAATAATTCTTAAAAACTTTTAATTGTTCTTATAATCAGTTATGATTTAATAAATCTCTAAGATATTGTACTATTTAATAGATTTGTTATTTTCAACTCAGAATCTTTCAAAATTATACTGATAACTCTCCAAATATATCAAAGGGTTAAACCTACTTTTAGTCCCTATAGTTTACCCTGATTTGGTTTTTGATCCTTGAAGTTTAAAAGTTGTTGTTTTGGTCCCTCAAGTTTACTCTGTCTAAAACTATTAGTCCCTATAGTTTTAAAAGGACTTACACCTAATGTTAATACAGTTAATTTTGCTTATGTGTCACTAATTCCTTTAATTATAATGAAATTTCTTAATAACTGGACAAGGTAACATGAAAAAAAAAATTGTTGTATAATTTATCCTTGTAGTTTTAGGGACTTGAATGTTTGACTGCGCTAATTAATACAGTTAAATTTAGGGATCAAAATAAATATTCGTTCAAAGTATAAGGATTAAAACCAAAATTCATTCAAAATATAGGGATAAAAAACAAAATTAGTTAAAAGTACAGGGATCTTTTAAAACTACAGGGACTAACAGTTTTAAACAGAGTAAATTTGAGGAACCAAAACCATCACTTTTAAACTTCAGGGACCAAAAGCCAAATTGAGGTAAACTATAGGAACCAAAAATATGTTTAACCCTATATCAAAAATACATCTCAAACATATTAAAAATTGGAGAATTATCATCTATGAACCTCATTTTGAGTCTAGTTTCATATGAAACTAGTTTCACATCAATTGGACTTGTGGTTTAGGAGATATGGTCAAAATACTAAACACATGTCGAGTTGAAAGTGAAACAAAGTTGAAAAAGAAGGTCGATACTCGAGTATTAGCTCAAAAATCTCAATACTTGAGTTTGTACTCAAGTATTGGTTTCAAGTGTTGCTTTAAGAAACTCCAAAAAGTCATCATACTCGAGTGTTTGAGGTAGTACTCGAGTATCATCTTTAAGAATCAGTTAGGAGTGTCCAAATGAAGCTTGGATAAAGGGTAACTCAATTTATGATGATATAACATCTATTTGAAACATTTTAACTTTCCAATTAAGTTATTTAACCACATCATCCTCCAATTCCAAATCTAAAAACTTGAATCTTGATGTTCCTATTTTATCATGGAAGTTCTTTCTTCAATTTTTCTTCATCATCATTCTCCACAATTAAACTTAAACAGTTTATCTCTTTTCATTAACCAAACTACATAAAAAATTCACATTAAATATAATAATTAGTCAATATACATTATACATACTTTTTACTTTTTTGTATTTGATATCATCAAAACCAATCATATATAACAATAGCTTATATATGTATATACTATTAGTATGTTTGAAGGGAGAATGCTTGTTTCTAGATTAATGGATTATTTTTTAGGTAAATTGTCATTAAACCATGTGTGTTTCAGTCTGAGATTTATATATCTAAGATAATTGATTTTTACCATATATATTTAAGATCATTATAGATTCAATTCATTTTGATAAGTGTATGCTTTCTATTCTCGATTGCCATTTAATGGGGGAACCTGTTGCCCGATTAGGCAAAATGTATAGTAGAGAGAGTTAATTTAAATGTTCCGAAATTAATTGTTAATTTTCTCTCTTATTTTTCTTTTCTTTAATTTCATAACAAAGTAGATTTTTTTTTTCCACTCAAACTTGCATTAGTTCGGAGTAAAATTTCACTTTTGGATCTTCCCCAAAACCCCTCCTTGACTAGCGCCTGAATTTAACCTCACTCGCTCAGCCGCCTTGCCTCAGCTCATGTTTTCGTATGTCACTTTCACGTGTGCTTTCCTTCCCCGTGCATTGCCATCTCTATCAGAAAACAGTTCGTGTTTATTTGTCACAATCGTTGGATCTTATATAAACCCAACCCAACCCCACATAACAAATACAGAGTCAAAGCCCGAGGAGATCGCTGGTGATGATCGGGCGCCATGTCTGAGATAGTCAACGATTCCTGGAGAAAATATCTGAACCAGCTTCAGCTCCATCCTCTCAGAACCAAGGTTTCTTCTTTATTCTCTCACGATGATTGATTCTATTTCTTGATTTCGGGAGTCTCACGGTCCTTTTTTTTTTTTAATAGGCAATTACTGCAGCAGTTCTTGCAGGCTTTAGCGATGCTGTGGCACAGAAGATTTCTGGCGCGAAAAAGCTCCAGTTGAGAAGGATTCTTCTTTTTATGGTACTACTACCTCCACTGTTGTTTTATGTTTTTCGATTCATAGTCAGATTCTTCAGGAGACGGCTCATGGATCGATTGACCAAGCTCTTTCATTCGTTGCTGTTTTTCGATCTGGTCAATGTGGCTTCTTTAATATTTGAACTTGGATTGTTGACCTTGTGATCCTAAGACAAGTTAGCAAAGGAAACCCAAAAAAAAATCTGGGCCTATAATTTCAAGTAAGGCGTAGTGTCAGGTTGTGTAATGTCCTGCATGTCTCACACGGACACAGTGCAATGATCGCTCTTTTTTGTCGCTGACATTTGGAGTAACTTTTGAAATCTGAAGTCAACCTTTTTTGCAGCTATATGGCTTCGCTTACTCAGGACCCTTTGGGCATTTTCTCCACAAATTAATGGATAAACTTTTTAAAGGGAAGAAAGGCAATGAAACTGTTGCAAAGAAGGCATGTTTGTATCTTGTCTGTCCCTTTGATTTTCATATCAGGATAATTTGTTTGTGTGTTGGGCATTAAATTTGTTCATAACCTCTCTTCAAGTAACTGACCTCTTGATGAAAGAAATTTCTGCTGCCAGGTGATTCTTGAACAATTAACCAGCTCTCCATGGAACAACATTTTCTTTATGATGTACTATGGCTTGATCATCGAAGGTATTTTTCCTTTCTTTTCTTTCCCTATTGTATTGCTATACTGTGTTTTCCAAACGGATGGCATGAATACAAATCAATGTCATATCTGGTTGAAATTTGCAAATGTGCAGTCTCCAAAAAAGTTTAAAGAGGGAAAATTTTGTTTCTTTCCCTGGATACTTGCTTTTCCATATATGATCTATCTATTATCTTATAGCAGCAGAATTTGAAGATAAGTTGTTGCATAATCATTAACTTAGATTCTCATATGTCAATAAGTGTCCTAATCTATAGTTCTGTGTGAAATCTTTTACCACAATTTCACTATGTGTTCTGGGTTAGTTTATGGGTGTTCATGAATTACTACCTTCAATCTTAAATATAAGATATAGTTTGTAGTGCAACATGCAATTTTCTATACGAACTATATCTTATAATTAGGATCTAAGTTAGTATTAGTTTAAGGAGGAACAAAACATCAAAAAAAGATTGTAATGGGCACTCAAAGGTTTTTTGCCTGGAATTTGATGATTCAACAACCTTTAGTTTGGTCTACGCTGGGAATTTTTCAAGAAATCAGTAAGAAATTGGGAAATCTGATATTGGAACTTGGACAAGTTTGAAAGAGGAATGACCTTTCTGCATGTTATGATGTATTGCAAAACTAAAGCATAATTCTCCTTTTTTCAGGCAGGCCTTGGGGTGTTGTCAAGAGTAAAGTTCGAAAGGACTATCCTTCGGTTCAGTTAACTGCATGGAAGGTAAGGCACCGAGAACAATCCTCTGGTCTTTGGCTGATGGAGCAATCTTAAAATGTGTGGCGTGCTGAAGTTGCTGCTGTTTTAACTTTCAGTTTTGGCCTATTGTTGGTTGGTTAAATTACCAATACGTGCCGATGCAATTTCGGGTTATATTTCACAGCTTTGTTGCTTCATGCTGGTGAGCTCTAATATCCTTCCACCTGCTTGCTTATTTTTTTTTTTTTTTTAAATATTGATATACAAGGTGAACTGAACATGTGTCCTTTTTGTGAACCTTCTAACTACCACCCAAAATGGCCATTGGTAGCTCTATTTATTTATATTCTTTAACTTGCTACTTTCATTAGCTTTCTTCAATGCTAAGTACATGCTATCTTACTCACTTTTTCAATTTTTTTTTGCGTGGTTTATTTGGTAAGTAGCTAAATTTAATGCACCATGATTCAAGCATTAAGCAGTAGTTATATAAACTCGGAATTGGTTGTTAGTACACTTGGATTTTGAGTTGTTTCACACCTCTTTACAATCATCTCTCACGCTATAGATCCTTTTCCACTCTTCCTATTTCTCTAAGAATGATTCAGCTGTTGCAAAAATGAAGAAGAAGAAGAGGCGCGGCTGAGGTGGATAAGGTTTTTTGTTTTCATTTCTTTGTTGGTCCCACATGAAAACTGGTCCCTTAGGCTTTATTCTTGCATTTTCTTGGACCAATTTGTTGCAAAACTTGAAGCTCTTTACTTTATCAGGTAAGGCTCATCCTAGCTTCATAATTTATGCTTAACATTGGCCCAATTTCATTTTTGGACTTGCGGTAGTGAATTTACCATTTTAGCCCTTCTCTATTGGTACTTAGTCATCGAATAAATTCTAGAAATTAATCCTTAATACTGTAAAAGGATTTTCTACCTTATTTATCTTACTAAAATAGGTCTCTTAACTATTTTTCCTTGAATTTTTGAGAAAATAGGTCTTAATTGCCAAGAATTAGCTTTAACTAGGTTTCCTCAAATGTTTCTAGGCCCTTAAATAATTTAACTGAACTTAACCTCTTTTTGATAATGTTTCCTCAATTTTTTTCTGGCCGTGAAGTATTTATTTAGGCCACTTTTAGGGAATTAAACCTGTTCATAAATTTTCTTGATCCCCAAAATAGCATTTTATCGTGTTACCTCAATTTTTTTCTGGTTGCTTAAATAATTTTAATGATTATACTCTCTTTTTCTTAAAATCTCACCTGAAAATAGGCTTTTTGGCCAAATGATTCATTTTTGAGATATTTGAGTTTTAAATAATATTTCTAGGCCTCAAATACGCCTTAGAAATTTATTTTCCACTTTTCAGGATTTTCTTGAATTTCAGGCATTTTTCATATTTATACTTTTTCCATGAACTTCTCTTAAGTTTTTGTTTCTAGCCAGATTCTCTTCCTCCTACTTTGGCTCACTAGGCCTCGAAACTTCTCACTCTTAATTAGCACAAGTTAACTTATTTAGGCCATATTCAAAATTCAGGATGTTATATTATGCACCTAAATTCTACCATTGGGCTTTAGGCTCATGTTCAACATGTTGATGTTTTGAAAGATTTTGGAACTACATAGTTACATGTCTATGGATACTTGTGTGATCTGTTTGGTTAAGTTTAGCTTGAGAAATGAGGTGAACAGAATTATTATTATCTTTTTGCCAACATGGCAAGAGAAAATTTACTCTTTAGAAATTCTTTTTGTTCATGATTTTTTTTTATTCAACTTTATTCATGATCTAAGTATCACATGCTTTTATTCCCCCCCCCCCCCCCGGGGCATGGTGGAAAAGGAAATTAGAAAACCATTTTCCCTTCTCTCTATTCGGCTTAATTTTATATGTTTATTGTTAAGCAAATCATGAAGAAATTCATTCATCCCAAAAGATTATTTACAAGAGATATATCTATTTTTTCAAGGGAGATTACTAGACCCTAAACTCTTAGGGATTTATTAAGGAAGATCTATGTTACCCTTCCTCTATGGAGAGATCCATGTTATCCTCTCTCTTTACATTAATGGGGACTCCACATTCTCTCGCATTAATCACAATGCTAAAACCATATATTTATGGAGCTTACTCAACTAATGATCTTAACCAATTCAATTAAGTAAGATCACATATTATATCTCTAACATTTACCCTTCCTCTAGACAGAGATCTATATTATCCTCTCTCTTTACATTGGTGGGGGCTTCACATCCTCTCACACTAATCACAATGCTAAGATCTTATATTTATAGAACCTACTCAACTAATGATCTTTACCAACTTAACTAAGCAAGATCACATATTATATATGCAACATTTATGCTGATATACATGCATGTTAGATTATTTAATCAATAATGACCTCTGGTTGTTTGTTGTATCAGGGCAATCTTTCTGAATCTAAAAGCAAGGTCTGTTGCAATTAAGAAGGCGTAGGTCAGAGCTGATCTATTTGTTATCACATGTGGTCCGTCCTTCTCCTTCTCGAATGTTTGGAATAGCTACATGAAAAGAAAAACACTGATGCAGGGTAACATTTTGTGGTCGACCTAATATGTGCTTAGACATTAGAATAGTTTTTGTTTCTTGTTAATGGGTTCGTTACTTAGCATGTTAATTTAGCTCGTGCAATGTAAAAATATTTAGGTGTGTGGACTTCATCACATTTGTGGAGTTTTATTTAAATTCAATTTCGTTATTGGCATTTTATTGGAATTTAAAAATTGGCATCAATAATTTTAATGGTATAAATGTGAAAAACTGTATTATACAGTTTTTAATATATTTTCAACTTTCTATAATAATTTTATACTATTAAATTCTAAAGAGAGATAGCAACATTTTGTCATTTTTATCATTTGCATCTAAGGCCAATCATCTTTATAGCCAATGTTATCACGCACGAATTCCAGTCTCCTTTAGAAGAAAGGAAAAATAAATGAATCATCACCAAAATTTTGAAAGGATTTTTGAAAAAAAAAAAAGTCATTTACTCAAATTAGATAGGGCATTGGAGTCAATTGTGCGAAAAGGTATTAGGCATCCTATAGCACCCATTTATGGGAATGATTACTTTAGGTTGATTATTAAAAATAATATGGAATTTTAAAATATTATATAATTACCTAAAAAGACAAAATAAAATATTATATAATTACAAAGAGAAAATAAAGAAAAAATAAAGAGGAAAAATTATATATTTAAAAAGTTGGACTTGATCTAGAAAGAGAACCTAGAGTCTATTTACTCTTTAGAATGTCAAAGTCTAGGTAGTTTAGGATTAGAAATGTATGTCACTTGGTTGGTATTTTTTAGGAAAATAATTTATTAAATTTATTTTTGAAAAATGATTTTTTGATTTGTTGGTATTGTTTTATTAAAAAACCCTCGTTTATTTTTATTTAAAAACGTTTATTGAAATATTTTTTGGACAAGACTTCCCAAGGAGATTAAATTAATTTCACGCAGAAGAATAAGTATTTTTGCTTGAGGAGGTTCTAAAAATTTCACACATCTTAAAGCATTTTGAAACTTTGTTTTTTATGAAGAGAGAACTCATTTCATTTCATTTTTATTTATAAAAATTGGATCTAAATTATATGATAAAATGAGCAACTCATATTGGTATACTTAATGATCTCACACAATTTAGAACAATCAATTAGAAGATAATCAAATTTATATTATTTAATTGAGATAAAGAACGTGGAACTTTTTTAAGTATACTTTAGTTATTGTCATAAAACCTGTAGTGATTAGTTTCTCTTGAAATACGATTTATTTTTTTACTTTGAACCTTCATTCGCATTTGACCCATGCAAACAAGAAAAGGAGATAAAAAAAATATATTATTGTACATCCTAAAACTAATATAAAAAACAAATTTATAAAGAATGAAGCATACTTTCAAATGCCTTTTCTCTTTAACTCGTACAAGAACCTTTAAAAATAATAATGTAGGATGAAGAAGTGGAGTGTTATCTCTCTTACACCTTTCCATTGCTTCTTTTCTCTACTCCCTCCTCTCAACCCTAACTCTCCTTTTTTATATTTAAGAATTAGGTTTTCTCATTGATGAACCATTTTTTAATTTTTCTTTTTTTCTTTTTTAATATTTTTTCTATTCAAGAAATTACCTAAGTTGAAATCGATTAATATAAATGAGGGATTCTTTTTTTATAATTTTCATTTTTTTAAATTTTTCTTGATGAGCAAGAGCTATACTTTCTTAATCTAGGACCAATCATTTTTAATACATTTTTTCTTTTTTATTTCTTAACGATATTCCTTAATTTAAGAGTTAACTATCACAAATAAGATTTTCTCTGAAATTACTGTAATGAAAACTTTTCTTAATTTCAATCGCAAACCAATAATCATAAACGACACTTTTTAAAAAATATTTTTCCAAATTCTAAAAAATGAGCAAAAAGGATTTTTCTCAATAATAATAATAATAATAATAATAATATTATTGCTGCTGCGGGGCTCGATAAAATATGGTGTTTACAAATGTTCCATTTTTCTTTTTAAAATCATGTAAATAATGGACGTCTAATAGATTGAGAAATAACGGCAATTGATTAGATGTCTACTTTTGTGTCCGACTTCACCAACCTCTAATATGTTTCCTCCATAACCTATTAGCAATTTGAAAAATAAATAAAAATTAGGTGTTTATTTTAAAAAAAAATAAAATAATCTAACTTGTTATGTTTTTATCAAACAAAGTTCACATCTAAAATATATAAGTATTTGAGGGAATAACTATAAAATCCCATGCAATAGAATTAATATCAGAAATGTCACATTGACAACTCAAACAGTTATATTGATAACTTAAATTATTCATATTGATAACTTCTTAAGATTTTTTTAATATTAATTCTCTTGCATAAGATTTTATAGTAATTCCCCCTAAGTATTTCTCCTAGCATATAGCCTGAAAGCCACCTAATGCAGCCCTAAGTTTCTAGGGGTAATTTGGGCTTTCTATATCGTTTATTTGGATTTATATCTCTAAAGGAAGCCGCCATTTTCTGTAGCAGTCAAATAAAGTTGTTGGTGTGGAACCCACAGTTCTTGGGCACAAGACCGCAGGTTTTTTTTTTTTTTGGCCGAATCATATTATATAAAAGATCTCATGAAAATTAAGGCATACATATTGGGACAAAATTCATCTTTTCTTCATTATTTGCTTGAATAATTAAATTCAAATGAAATAATTCAAATTCTCATGCGCCCATATAACGCCTGCGAGGATAATTTGGACCAAGTAATAACGAGCGAATTCCTTTGTTTTTTTTACTAAAACAAATGTATCATTTTAGTGGAGACAAATTTTATTCAAAGCAATATCAAGTACTAAATGAAGCCATAATATAAATTTGGCTAAAAAATGGATTTATTCCTTTAAATTTATATCAAGTTTCAATTTAATCCCCTTAAATTTAAAAAAGTGCACTTTTAATTCTTTTGTTTTAACATCGTTAGTTTCATTTAACAAAAATATTAATTTAACAAATTTAAAAAGTGATTCTACAGTTAAATGATAACAAATTTAAACATATTTTATCAGTATTTAATTGCAGAATCATTATTTAAATTTAATGCGTCAACATTTTCTGTGAAAATAAATTAACGGCTTTAAACAAAATGATTAAACATATATTTTTTTAAACTTATGGGTCAAAATGAAACTTGATATAAATTTCAAGGATAAAATATATACTTTAACCAATAAATTTTTCAAGAAAAAAATCCCATTTCAGGAAATATTTTTTTTTAACTAAGATACGTAACTCAATTTATGCAATAATATTTCTTAATTATTTTCACTTATTGTCTTTCTAATTCATTAACATATATATAATCATAAAGTTATTATTTTAACTTCTGGGGAAAATTTGGTAATTCATTAACTTCTTATCGTGGTGATTTTATTGGAAGTGAGAAGCATTGGTATTTTCGTTTATTAGCATTAACTACTAGGAAAAAACACACAAACACAAACAAACCATGCATAGTCGAAAATGAAACTTGCCAAAGAGTGAAAGAAACTCAAAAACACAATGTGGGCCCCTAGATTAAACTCAAAATCTAGACCTCAAAAACACAAACCGAGATAATTACTACGAGGACTTAAGAAAAAAAATCTAATTACCTAAAAGTTCAATAATAACCGAGGAATATCCACTAAAAATTAAATTCCAACGTAAAAAACAACAACAAATTTATACTCCTCA
>QFDD01019317.1:0-14191 GCA_006871305.1 Vachellia collinsii
GTTATATCCTGTAGAATATGACCCATTTTCTCATTGAGTGAAAGGTACGAAATAAATAAAATTGATTTTTCATTTTCTCATTAAATATCTTGACATGGAGACGAAATTGTTAGAGCGGATGTTCCTTTTCAAAGGACGGAATCAAAATATAGTGTCGAACAAGTAGGCATTACTTGTTGAGTTCTATGATGATAAACTCAGTAGAATCAATTATTTATTAAGACTAGAATGTCAGATTTTTGGGTTACTAAGCTATTTCACTATAATTGGTAGAGTCAGTGACTTATAAGCAAAATCAACAGTGTTAATATTTGGTTTGAGTCCTTTTAAAACTACGGGGACTAACATTTTTCGACAGAATAAATTTCAGAAATCAAAACCAAAACCTTTAAATTTCAAGGACCAAAACCTAAATCAGGGCAAATTATAGGGACCAAAAGTAGGTTAGACCAGTCCATGTAAGCATTGACCATATCCAATCATCAGGCCACGTCAACAAAGATAACGACGTTAGTGACACGTCAGCAACTTTAACGACGTTGACTTCAGATTTAGGTCATTTTGAAGCTATAGGGCTAACGGTGTGAAATGGACTAAACTTCAGCGACAAAAAACAAAACTTTAAAATTATATGAACCAAAACCCAAATTGAGGAAAACTATAAGGACCAAAAGTTAGTTTAACCCATTTCAAATTGTTGTCCTCTCCTCAATATGTTATTTCTATAAATTCACATGACCTTTTAGGAATTTTGAAATTTGTGTAGTATTTTTTTTGTCATTTTCCCATTAAAATATCCTTTTTTTTTTTTTCATTTTTGTTTTGCGCCACTTATCATATTGCTCATCCAGCACCATCTATCTACCATAAGAGGATCAATCGGTATGTCAAATTTGCACAAATTTTCCTTTTTAATTAAGATTTCACAAACCTTGATATTCTTGTACTAAATGACTTACCACACATAATTGATTAGTGGAGTGAGGCAAAACTAAATCCTTTAAATCTCGAGTTCAATTGTCAGAGAAGACATTTCAATCAGGAGGGTCAGTGACAAACCCCGAACTAAATTAGCCAATTGCTCGTATATTTAATAATATAATCAAGAAAAAACGCTTGGTACTAGATAATAGTACCAAAAAATGACTTGTCCAACAATGGACTCAAAATAATAGAGAAGCAATTAAAGTGTTTGCACTCATGTTGAATAGGACACCACATTGTCCACCATCAGCATTAATGCACAAGTGTGGTTTCACATTCAACTTTCATGTAATCCTTCTCCAGTATTACAGTTTTATTTTATTTGTAAAATAAAAATAAAAATAAGATTGGAAGAAAAGAGGGTTATTAACCCATAAACTGCTAACAAATCTCAATCTAACACCATAGATGAGAAAATAAACTAACATGGGTAATGACCTAATGTTAAATGTCGTATTTACTGGGGGAAAAGAGGGGTTTTATTAGGGCACACAGTCACAGACTTACCCTAATGAAGATCCTCAGTTTCATGCAAAAATTTCATGTAATCATGCTTGGGATCCGAAGTTTTAAGAAAACACAATTCAAACTATTCAACTTCATTCTTGCAATCACAGTATCTTAAATGGATCACAAACTTCGAGGAGCTAGAGCTTAGTAGAAGCACACTTACTCAAAGGTATGATATGGAACAAAAGAAGAAACAAGATGTCAATTACATCATAAAAATGGAAAATGAAAATTCTAATCATGGTACCAAATTAAAAATGAAGACTTTGAAAAATCAGACTCTAGGGTTCCACCGTTGTCACCTGTTGCCATTCCCCATCCACGGCTTCCTTCCATAATGTCACATTGTTGTTTCCATCAGCAACAGCTAAAATGTTTCCAGTCAATGACCACGAGACCCTCCAAACAGGGGTCTTGAAATCATTCAAAACCTTGCCTTCCCACTGATCACCATCTCTGGCCACAGTCCATATAATGACTCTTCCGTCTTGTGAGGCGCTAGCAATGGTAGACTTGGGAAGTCCCAGGTTAGGTGCCCATGCGACATCTCGAACCCAATCAGTATGCATTTGAAGAGCTGGGAAACAGTCCATCTTCCAATTCCCATTGTAGAGCTTCCATACCTTCACAGTATGGTCGCAACCACCAGAACATAGCTTATGCACAGGGTCAAGCAAACCAGAACCAACAAGAGCACCAGGTGCTGTGGAAGGGGCCCATGAAACAGAAGTGACACCAACTGGGTGGGCTTGGTCAATCCTCGAGGTGTCCCAGCCACCATCTGCTCTTGCAGTGAAAACTGAGATATTCCCATCTGATGAACCACAAGCCAAAGAAAGACCCAACTCATGAGGAGCCCAAGCAACTGAATTCACAGATGACTTGTGGTCATCGAAAACATGAGCTTGGGTCCATTCATTTTGGTTACCCTCCTTCCATATAATGACACGCCCATCGTAGGAACATGAAGCGAGTAGAGATCCAAATTTAGGGTGAGCCCAAGTTACTTGCCACACAGGTCCTTGATGACCAGTCAGAGTTGCTAGATGATGAGAAGCTGTGCTACTCACCCCAATAATCTTAATAGTATGGTCAGATGAAGCTGTAGCCAGCCGCTTGCCATAATAATCCATTGCCACATCATGGACTGTGTCTTGATGACCCGTTTCAACCTTTTGAGAAGGCATATTTCTGCCAGCAATACACCAATAAATTCAATAGTAAGATTCAAAATCCATTTAGATTATGAAACAAACCTGCTTTTCTTCACTAAAAATATTAAGAATAGAGGGTCTACCAATACAATGAGGAAGTAATATTGAATCAAGGAGACAAGAACGGTTGAGATCACCAGGCATATGAAAGCAAAAGCGATAACTTCTCCTAAGTTTAGCTTTCAAGTACAAATGCAATAGATATATTCAGGAGTTTTCTTTTTATTCATGTCAGTATTCGAACTTCATATAAACCATTCGAAGAGGATGATAACTGCAATAAACAAGTAAAAATAATAATGACAGTAACAAAAACCCCATACTTCCACATTTCACGCATCGTAAGAATTAAAACAGCGGAACAACTAATCCGATCATCCAACTCCCTGAATCGCTTGCTCACCCTTATAACAAAATGACGCGGCACAAAAGCATACCTCTGCGACAGCATTTTCAGTAATCAGTTCAAACTCAATTGAGAGGCAATCGATGTCCTTCTCCAATTCACCGTGAAAAAATAGTCCATTTACCAAAACCCATAAGAAACACAGAAGCATTGAGTAAAAACCTATTCGCATACAACAAATAGAAAACCAGAGAAAATGTTCTTGAAAAAAAAAAGGCACCACATGGAGAAAGGAGTTCAATAGATAACCCAGAAAATCAAATAATCGAAACAATACAAGAATGCAAGCACTCCAACTGAGAAAAGAAAACAATAGGCAAATATATGAATAACCATAGAATGGAGAAAAAAATCCGAATATCACGTTTAAAATTCGACATATCTAGTGGGGCAAGGAAGCACCTATGAGATAGGGGAGAGAGGGCGCGTCACGAAGCGGCCAGAGCTACCGTCGACGGTGAAGGGAACAGTCGGCGATCAGTGAAGAGAAGAGGGAAGATTGGAAATGAGAGGAAGAGAGTTAGATCTAGTTTCTGAGTCGCGGATCGAGATCGAGAGAAGGCACACGGGGGGGGGGGTGACACAACTATTCACAAACGGCCTGTCGTTTCGTTTAGTTTTGTCTGTACCATTCTCTACCTTTCTATGGGCTTTTTTTTTTTTCCTTTTTCATTTCTTTCTTTTTTTTCTGTGATCTAAGGCAATTTGGGGCCTATGCCCCCCTCGATATCCAGCATCTTTCCTGAGCTTTTGGCCTTCTTAATTGGACCAGGTAACCTGGACAACCAACTAATCCAGAGTCAAGGATATGTTGATGTGCACCCTGTAACACTTTGTGCCAAGGTATATCCCCCTCTTTCAACAAGCATTTTTCCAATTCCAAGATTGACCTTGCGTTTGCCTTGATACATCGGCTGCTTTACCATTGTGCCCAACACTTGTTGGTTTTTTATGGGCTTTTAACCCATAACTAAAACCCAAACTCTAAATATAAAATGTATATTATTGAAAAATGTAAAAACCTACCGTTAAAAAAAAATAAAGTCTCTCTCATTTAAACCAAGGAACTCGCTCGCCCGAGCTGACCCAACCACACCCGACACCAAACCCGGTCTGAAAAAGCTGACCTAAAGTTGAGGGAGACAAGATCGGGTCGAACCAGGTATATGGGTTGGACTGGATATCGGACTGCATTATAGGACCATTCAGCATGTTTGACCCGATGTTTTAAATTTATTTTAAATTTTATTAATATTTCCCCCTTTGTAGTTTCTGCTTTCCAGGTTCGAACCCTAAAATCCTAAATCAGATTTCAGATCCCCTACTTCTCGAAGACTCAAACTCCTCCAGTCCTCTTGCCTCATCTTTGCTTCGACTTGCAACTTCTTAAACCCAGTTAGTAGTCGCCCAGTCGTCGAAGACTTGGTGGCTTGCATCTTTTGCTCTCAGGTACTTCCTTCCCTTCATTTGTCTCTCTGCATCTTTGAACCTCAAGTGTAACCTCAAGCTTCAACGCTTGCGTATTCACTTTCGTTTTCTTCATTTGTCTTTGCGCTTCTTCTTATTCTTTATCTTTCATTGAACCTCTCAATAGGTTTATAAATTATAACTATGTCTTCCGTTAAGCTTGATTCTTTGGTCAAGCTTGGGTAGCTGTCGAAGCCATGGTGGAGTTCTTGTCGGCTTCCTTCTTCGGTCGAGCTTGCGTCTTCCGTCCAAGCGTCCAGCTTTTGCATTTTTCTTCGATAAGTTTTCTCAACTCCATTCTTTATTCTCAAACCCAGTCATTTTCCATTTGCTTCTTTATCGCTTCATGGAGCTGTTGAGCTACATTTTCTACTTTCCCCGAGACCCTCTCTTCATTGAAGGTTGCATTGATATGTTGTTGGACTGGTTCAATATTGTTTTTTTTTTTGTAGATTGAGGTCCTTTTCGAATGAAGATTGTGTATAATAGTATGCAGCTTAAAGATGAACTAATTTGTTCTTTGAATTTGTGGGAAATTTCTTTTGGAATTGCTAGTTTCGAGCATTTCTGTGATTTAAAAAACCATATGCCTTAATTTTTTAATCTAAAAAAAAATAATCCACGTGCCAGATCTGTTGGATTATGCCTAGCATTTAACCTTATCATCATATTTTATATGTGTTTGTATGTGTAAGTTGGAGATTTTAATCCAACTCCTACAAAATCGAATGCAAATTATATATTGGCACATCAAACTTCAGTGTTAGAAAATAGAAATGGTGGGTGAAAATCCAGCTTCTGATAATCAAGCATTACCTTCACAAGTTTGTATGCTAGAAGCATGTTTCTTGTATGCTCAAATAATGACTTTGGGCTCAGTTAGCCTAAATAGCTCATGACAGTCCAATTGCCTGCGACAGCCCAGGATATAGCCCAGCAACTGTCCACGCGACCAAGACTGGCCAGGAGCCATGAGCCTGCGACTAGCTTCAGCTATCGTCCACCTAACGACGCCAACGTTCGTCCTTGGTCCACGCCTCCACGGATGTAGGACCCAACCGTTACGATCCACAGATTTAGCACCCACGCAGCCTAGATTCCAGGAGCAACACCGTAACCGTTCAAAGGCTAGCAAACTACGAGTTGATCTATTTATTTCTGCTAATCTGTAGGGAGGGGCCAGCTGCCACTCCCTAACTTCTGCTTCCTTTCTCTTCTCTTCTCTCTGAGTTCTCTAATCTCAGGCTCTGGTATACCAACTTTGAATTCCAATAAACAATTACCGGCCAAGCCGCATTTCCCCACTTTCATTTACTTTTGCGTCAGGCATCGCGCTACGGTCTTGTGTCGCATACTGTTGGATCGTCGGATTCATTCCTAAAACTATTTTTCCTTGGATTTTGCACAAACATTTTGGCGACAACAGTGGGGCCCAACAGTATCTCCGACGTTCACAGCGTGGTATTTGACGTTAGGGATCACTAACCCATTTTGCTGTCTATATTCTATTGCTATTCCTAACCATGACAGAAAAGACACCCACTCCTGCTGACCGCCCTACGCAACCTACTGGACCGACCTTGGTTGAATTGGTTGAGATGGTGAAAAAGCAATCAGCCCAGATTGAAGACTAGGCGAGGAAAGTCACCATGCAAGAGGAGAGGCATGCAAAGCAGCAAGAGCTACTGCAATGCTTGGAGGGTGAAAATGCCGCTTTGAGGGAACAAGTCGCCACCTTTGCTGCAGGGCACCCTCTGCCGCACAGCACGCAGACGACTGATGGTGATAGACGCCGGGGGATGTCCCTTGGCTCGACTTCAACAAATTCTCTTAACACAGGTAATGACATCTCAACAATGCGAACATCTGACTCACCTTTTGGTATGGGTTCTCACGCAGGACACGACGACCCTGCTGGGGGACCGAGGCGTGACAGCACAACTAGGGGGTGAAACCTTGAGAGCCTGTTCGATGCCACTATGAACCCTATGGAGGAGACCAGAGGTGGGTCTAACGGCCCACCGGTCGCTGACGATAGCCATCCTGGGCCTGCACCCCTGATATGGCTAAAGAAGCTGCAGGAACTGGAGGCTCTTGTGGAGCGGATCCTCGGAGTCCTGATGCTGATAAAAAAGAGTCAACCTGGGAGCTTCGCTGACTCTCCCTTGGCCAATGACATCGCCCTAATCGATATGCCGAAGAAGTTCACGCTACCGCATATCCGTCTCTACGATGGGACGACGGACCCAAACAAGCACATGGCGTATTACAGGTAGCGCATGCACACCGTCGCTATCCCAAAGGACCTGAGAGAAGCATGCATGTTCAAGGGTTTTGGCTCGAGTCTCTCCAGGCCAGCAATGGAGTGGTTCACCTCTCTGCCTTCCCAGTCCATCGCCTCCTTTGCTGACTTCAACGATGCGTTTGTACAGTAGTTCTCTAGCAGCCGCAAACTGTGAAAGCAACCTAACGATCTGTACAAGATCATCCAACGTCGGGGGGAAACGCTCCGTGACTATCTGGGACGCTTTAACAGGGAAAAGATTCACATCACCAATTGCGATGTGACGATAGCAATCTCAACCTTCAGGAAGGGTCTACTACCGGATTTTGACCTATACAAGGAGCTGACCAAATATACATGCAGCACGATGGAGGACGTCCTAGCCTGAACCTAGGCCCAGATCAAGTGGGAGGAAGACGACGTCAATGACCGACGCCACCACGCTAGCCAGGAGGAATCCAGCGACCGTCGCAGTCGAAACACCCAACGATCCAGCAAGGGGTGGAGAGCAGAGCCTTACCCCAGTAACGAATTAGAGAGGCGGGGCTCGGACAAACAGGCGGCTTCGGACGACAAGACGCGGCCGCCCAAGCTCAACGATCACAACTTTGCGGTGTCCCCAACAGAGCTCGTGCAGGCCCTGGCGGGCATGGGGGATAGTGTTAAGTGGTCCCCTAAGACCAAGAAACCCGCTGATCAGCATGATAAAACCCTCGCGTAATGCGAGAACGGTAAATACTATCGCTAGAGGCTCCGAAATAAGCGGATACACTTACTCTGCTGCTAAAAGACACACCTGAGCTTTGGCTAACATCCAAACAGCAGACCAGACGCATAGTTCAACTAGCGACGAACCGATCACCTTCTCAAAAGAATAGATCTCACGGGTGGTCTACTCTCACGATGACGCCCTGGTCATCTCATTATACCTCGGGAACTTTGATATCAAGCGTTTGTTGGTGGACCCTGGGAGCTCCATTAACATCATCACATGGACGCAGTTAAGGAAATGGGGGTGGAATCGTAGGTCATCAGGGCCCCCTCAGTCCTGGTTTTCGGCAACGGGCCCCCGACAGGACGGTGGGGAAATCACTCTTCTCACCTTCATTGCTGGCTTGAACCTCCCCATTAAGTGCCAGGTTATGGATTGCCCATCGGTGTATAATGCCCTCCTGGGGTGATCGTGGATTCATCAGATGAGGGTAGTCCCATCGACTCTCCATCAGGTTATAAAGTTCCACACGCCATGGGGGATACGACACATCAAAGGGGACTAGAAGACCTCGCGAGAGTCCTATTAGGCCTCTCTGAAGACCCTTAACAGTGCAGCTGCATAGCAATTACAGCAATCGTTGGTCATAGACGACAAAGACGCCCCTACGGAGAAAGAATTGGAGATAGTCGCCCTGCGCAATGAGCGTCCTGATCGCACCATCCGACTGGGATCAGGCCTATCCTTGGCTCTGCGAGGTCAACTCCTGACTTTCCTTGCTGTGAATGCTGACTGTTTTGCCTAGTCTCATGCAGATATGACGAGGATAAACTTGACCGTCACC
Source organism: Vachellia collinsii (assembly GCA_006871305.1). NCBI lineage: Eukaryota > Viridiplantae > Streptophyta > Magnoliopsida > Fabales > Fabaceae > Vachellia > Vachellia collinsii. The sequence continues at coordinate 8,422 of QFDD01019317.1, forward strand.
ACACACAGGCTGAACGTGGACCCAAACCACAAGCCTATCAAGCAGAAATGATGAAGGTTTGCTCCTAAGAGGAATAGAATCATCAATGAGGAGTTTCAGAAACTGCTTGACATAGGGTCCGTCCGTGAGGTGCAGTGCCTCGACTGGTTGGCCAACGTCGTCTTCGTACCAAAGAAGAACGGTAAACATCAGGTACGCATTGACTTCATTGACCTGAACAAACCCTTTCCCACTTCCTCATATTGATTCATTAGTCGATGCCACCTCTGGCCATGAACTCCTGACCTTCATGGACGCCTTTTCTAGGTACAATCACATTTTGATGCATCCAGAAGATCAGGAAAAAAGGCATTTATAACAGAGCGTGGCGTCTATTATTATAAAGTGATGCCCTTTGGTCTAAGGAATGTAGTTGCCACGTACCAACGACTGGTGAACAGCATGTTCGCGGACCACTTGGGCAAGACAATGGAGGTGTACATTGACGACATGCTCGTCAAATTCCTCCGATCTTAGGACCACGTGAGTCACCTCAGTCAGGCCTTCTCCTTGCTTAGGTGATACAACATGAAGTTCAACTCAGAGAAGTGCTCTTTTGGTGTCACATCCGGGAGATTTCTGGGGTACTTGGTCTCCCAGCGGGGGTTTGAAGCCCACCCAACTTAGATCGCCGTGATTCTTGACATACCATCTCCGACCAGTGTCAAAGATGTCCAGCGGCTAATAGGGCGCATAGCAGCCCTCAACAGGTTCATCTCGCGGTCGTCCGAGAAGTGCCATTTGTTCTTCGACTCTTTGAGGAAGAACAAAACCTTTGAATGGAGCAATGAGTGCGAGGCAGCCCTGCAGGGGTTGAAGCAACACCTCACCAACCCCTCTTTGTTGAGCAAACCTTCCCCTGGGGAGACCTTGTTCCTATACATGTCAGCGTCTTCCCGAGCTGTCAGTGCAGTCCTGGTGAGAGAAGATCAGGGAAAACAGTGACCAGTGTATTACACAAGCAAGACTTTGCTGGATGCCGAGATGCGGTATTCCCAACTCGAGAAGCTAGTACTCTCCCTAGTGTCTGCATGTCAAAAGTTGAGGCCATACTTCCAATGCCACCCCATCACCGTCATCTCATCCTACCCACTACGGAGCATCCTCCACAAACTGGACCTCTTCGGTAGGCTGGTCAAATGGTCAGTCGAGCTTAGTGAATTCGACGTCACTTACCATCCTCGGACTGCCATCAAGTCACAGGCTCTTGTAAACTTTATTGCAAACTTCTCACCTAACTTACGACCACTGGTGGATAAAGAGGCATCGGCCATAGATGGAGGGTTGGACACCTGCGAGTGGACTCTACATGTTGATGGAGCCTCCAATGTCAAATGGACCAGACTTGGGATTGTGCTGACATTACCAAGCGGACTGGTCCTACGACAGTCAGTCCACTGCGAATTCAAAGCTACCAATAACGAGGTGGAATACGAGGCCTTCATCGTATGATTTCAGTTGGCTTGGGAGATTGGTTCCACAAAGCTAGAGATCAGGAGTGATTCCCAGTTGGTCACTTGACAGATCGATGGCACGTATCAGACTAGGGATGCAAGGATGCAGGCGTACCATAGCCTGGCCATTGACCTATTGTCCGGCTTTGAGGAGTATCGAGTTACTGAGATTAACCGTGAAGAAAACCAGGGGGCGGATGCGCTGGCCGCCCTCAGATTGTCTGTCACCGCTAACGAGGTGGAATTGGTCCCCATCATGCACCTGGAGTTCCAGGCCATCCAGCAGAAGGCTGACAGGTCCTACTCAAACAGCTTGACATGGGACTGGTGGAGCCCCCTACTCAAGTACTTACAAGAATGGTTAGTTCTCGATGACAGGAAGGAGGCTCGGCGGATCAAAGTACATGCATCCAGGTTCTGTGTCGTAGACAACCTCTTATATAAACGATCGTACTCAGGGCCACTCCTTAGGTGCCTCGGACCCCAAGAAGCCAAATTTGTCCTCAGGGAAATCCACGAAGGAAAATGCGGGGACCATTCTGGAGGACGAAGCCTTGCGCGAAAGGTACTCTGGTCTGGGTACTTCTAGCCAACGTTGTAGAAGGATGCCCAGGACACAGCCAAACGGTGCGACATGTGCCAACGCTTCAGCAACGTTACCCATCAGCCCCCAGAGCCGCTCTATGCAACCGCACCAGCTTGGCCCTTCATGAAGTGGGGGATGGACATCGTAGGAAAACTTCCCATGGCCCCCCGGCAAAGTGGTGCTCTTGTTGGTAGTGACCGACTACTTCACGAAATGGGTTAAAGCAAAAGCCTACACCCAAATACAAGAGTTGGAGGTTATCGGGTTCTTCTGGAAAAACATCATTTGCAGATTCGGTCTTCCCAAGGAGATTGTCTGTGATAACGGGTCCCAATTCATTGGCAGACTATTTCATGACTTCTACCATAGTTGGTCAATAAGATGCCCCGCGTAGGGGGAAAGAAGTTCTAAGTATCGGGCTTCCTAGCCTTAGTCATGTCAACGTCACCTCTCAGCGCCTCCCCTCCACCACTTGCTCCTCCTGGGGCTGACGACTCCCCTCGGGTGCCAGCGTCCGTCGTTCTTCCCCTGGGACTTGCAGCCGTTGACCCATCCCAGCCATTAAAAGGATCAGGCTCAAAGGTGCGTCCACAAGTGGCTTCGTACAAGGTGACGGTTTCGCTAAAGTCCCATCGACTTGACATCCCCACCATGTGCTCCCAGAGAGCCTACGTCCGCCCATGCATATATGCCTCAGTCTCCACAGCTCGGACGTCTTCCTTCAAAGCTGTAGCCTCCATCTTCACAATGTTGCGGTCGAGCTTGACGCTAGTCAACATCATCTGAAGCTCCGCAGCCTCATCCTTGGCGCGTTGGGTCCTCTCGTCCACGGCAGCCACGACATCCCTTTGCTCGTGCATCAAGTCCCGAACGCGCTTCAGCTCCCTCTCCTTGGAGGCCACATTCCGCTGGTCCCTCTCCCCTTCCACCTTGGCCAAACGCTTGCCCATCTCAATGAACTCTTGGCCAAGGATGGCGATGCTCAGTAAGCCCTGACACGAATCCATTGAACGTTAGAGGGTCAAATCACAGAGTTAGTTTGGGAAGGGAAAAACCAGGGATGTCAGGTGCATAAACTACCTGCGACAGCCGGGCAAGGGTGTCCTCCACGGCTTGGGTACGGCCCCCAACCAGCATCTCCTGCCGATTAGCCTCAAATGGCCGGAGGCGTACCACAAGGATGGCACTAGACTTGTCCGTGAGGTTGTGCAGCTGAGATGGTCCCGCAGCGTCCGAGGGCACAATTGCACCCTCGTCTACGACCCTTCTCCTCTTTTGGGGATCGGTCGCTTCCTCCCTTCGAGAGTCCTGAACGGCCCTACCCTCGCGGACGACCGTCCCAGCTGATGAAGCATGAGGAGGAGAGACACGAGCCGGCGACACGGGAGTTGAAGCCGATAAGTCTATGACACCTGCGGAGGAGGGAGCAACGACACTAGTATAGGGGACTATCACCTTAGACCTTGTCTCCACGGGGTGAAGATGGGCCTTGATTTCCCTGGAACTCAGGGCCGGCGTTAACTTTCTTTTGGAAAGAGTAGCCTTGGTCTTCATGGCCACACGCACTGTCAAATAAAAAACCCACTTGGTCGTCAGACACTGTTACTAACCGCACCCAAGGATGGTTAACAAAAGCAGCAAAAGCTTACCATGGGGGGAGTCAGCGAGTTTCAGGAGGAGGCAGAAGTCCTTGTGTCCCTTAGTGGCCCCCATAATGGCCCGGAGGCTCTCCTCAATGGCCCCTCTTAGCCTGTCCTTACTAGGGGAGGCTGCAAGAATGACAAAACATTCTCATCAGTGCTCTACACAAGAAAGAACATAGGGCATGCATGTGAACACTTACCCTCGAAGTTCCAGGAGGAGCGGATGGGGGCACCGGTGAATTCGCCCTTAGTCGTATAGGCTTTCAAAATACTAGGTGATAAAAATGTAGTATAGTGTTGCACACCTAGGTCGTTGCTTGTGAGGAGTTTAATTCAAGCTTTTAAACAGATTAATGTTGCAATCAAAGTTAAAAAGGAAACCTTGTAGAAAACCTGATTGGAAAAACAATGAAACAACTGAAATTAAATCTAGCTATTCTTTTTAGGGTTTTCTTTTTGTTAACAATGAAAATAGACAGATTGCAATTGATTTCAAACAGTGAGCAATTCAAAGTTAATCTTGGATTAAATGCACGATAATAAAATGTAGTCCCCTTGAGTTGAGATTTGGCCTTCCTAGCTCCACTAAAGATAAGAGTTCAATGAATTGAGCCTAGAGGTGAACCTTGCCATACTAGTATTTTTTTTGGCCGTGGATACATACTAGTACCACACACACACACGCAGATATATATATATATATATTATACTCACATATATGAATCTATTATCTATATGGCTATATGCGTGTCAGCGTGTGGGTACAAGTTGTGTTGCTGTTTGAGCTTGTCAAATGTCAATTCCAATTCTGGCCCAACGAAATTGGCCTTTCATAGTCAACTAGGCCTCAAGCATCAAGTTTCAGGAAAAAAAAAACAAAGGACCTGGATGGCTGGACAATTGCTTCATGTTTTAAAAAAAGAATAGACGACTTGGACCAGTTCAGTAACCTGGTGGACCTAGTCCAACCCGGTTTTGGTCTGACTGGACCGGTCCTTAGACCATAAAGACCAGCCCGGTCCTTCTTCAAGACTGGACTCCAGGATGACCCCTAACCCGGTCCAACCCGATCTTTGTGTAGCCCTATAAAAAAGTGTGAATGGGTCAGTAAGAATTGGTTTTTTTTACAAAGATTACATATTATATAACAGTATGAGTTCAAATTCTACCACTTGTTCAAGATTCTTATCTAAATTATTGTAGCAACAAATACTTGAGTTATGAAATATCACAATAAACTTATATTCATATATAAAATACACATAAATGGAAAAAGTGAAAAAAATATTTATTATAAGATTATTATAGTTTGAATGAATTTCGAATGAAAAGCTTTGAAAAGAGGGTTCGGGGATCCGACAGTACGGGTTCAAGGTTATAGTGTAGTTTTTGACGTAAGGATGAAGAAAAAGAGGTCAAAGATGGCTTAGCCAATAATCGTTTATTGATAATCAAAGATGATCTACAGTGGTCTGATGCAAAAGAAGGAATTAGAGAGAGAGAGAGAGGAGACTAGAAAGCAAGAAGGAGTGTGAGAGAGAGAGAGTTCAATCCTCCTCTCCTGTTACAGATGAGCAAAAATAAATAGATCAACTCATGGTTTGCTAGCCGTTGAGTGGTTATGGCGTTGCTCCTGGAATCTAGGCTGCGTGGGTGCTAGATCTGTGGATCACAACAGTCTGGTCCGACATTCATGGAGTCGCAGATCGAAGATGAACGTTGGAGTCGTTGGGTGGACGGTCGCTGGCGCTGGTCGCTGGCGCAGGGCTCCTGGCAAGTCTTGGTTGCGGGGACAGTTGTTGGGCCTTGTCCTGGACTGTCGCTGGCAATTGGGCCGTCATGAGCTAATTAGGCTGACTGAGCCTAAAGTCATTTTTTGGGCATACAATAATCCCCCACTCTTCATGTCCGCTGCACGTGGACAGGAAGAGTATGAAATGCGAAGTCGTTTGACTTTGGGCGGGTGTTGGTGACGGTTCATTTCTTGTACAGACGTGGTGTGATCTGGGTCATTCATGGCGTTGGGCATCTAACGGCTGGGTTCAAAT